>NDGM011134472.1:0-13549 GCA_002564305.1 Octomys mimax | reverse complement strand
CTTTTTTTTTTGCTTTTCCATTAAGTGGAGTTGTGTATGTGTGCAGGTCCTTGACTAGGCATACTCTGATGTCTGCTTCTCTACGTATCTATGTCTCTCTCTATCTCTCTCTATCTCTCTCTCTCTCTCTCTCTCTCTCTCTCTCTCTCTTTCTCTCTCTGCTTGTATGCATTTTATTACTCATAAAAGGATAGCCTCAAGTTACTGATTAAAACCTGTAGGGGCTACTGAACACATTCCTCCTCTGGACCTTTGCTTTATGCATTTTTCTAAAGTTGGCTTCTGTCCCCCCTATTGTACCCTTGGGGGTCTTGATCCTTGAGACTTTGATTATTTGTATAGAGACTTGATGGTTCATAGAGAGGCCCCACTGGACTCTTGCGGAAAAACAGAGTTCAGACTCACAACAATGTCTGTCCCATGTTTTCCACTCATAGGAGAAGGAAAGTTGAATTTAGTGCAATGGCTTCTGGGATAACATAGATCAAGTCAAAACCAGGCAATTTCTTGAATATTAATCTATGTCACTCTAGTTAGTAAGTTACTAAGTCTGCTATTTTAGGTGAAAATCTGTTACATCCATTTTCCTATTTGGTATCCACATAGAGGTGGGCAAGTTGGCTTGAATTCGACTGCATACTGCTTTAGGGTTTTCAATATCGAAGACTTGGAGAAGAGCATTAGGAATAGAAGTTAGTGACTTAGTGAGACCCTGTCTCAAAATAAAAAGGTGTGGGGATGTAGCTCAATGGAGTACTTGCCTAACATGCACGAGGACTTCCAGTCAATGCCCGGTACCAGAAAAAAATCCATATAGTAGGGATCTTATCTTACAGACTTGACCTATATATCTCCATGAGCTTTTAAAAACCCCTATTAGTGGAAGGAGAAGCTATCCAGGATTTAGCACTAAAACTAGGTACCCTTTAAGAAAGGTGTTTAATCAGGGTTTGGGCCACTTCCTGTATGCAGCAGCTTTGCAGCTTCACTAGCTGATCATTACTACTTTTTCTGACCAGGAGTTTATATGATAATCACAGTCTGGGAACCTTCCTTTATATAATATTGGCTTTCCAGGGTTGAAGATTGTTTCATTGTAGTTGTGGCTAGGTATTATGGACAGTAACTCATCAGGAGTTAAACAGACTATTAGCTATTTACACAGAGAAGCATCAAATAAGTTGTGGTTTGGCCACTCATGACTCAGCTGCCTAAAATCTAACCCAAATTGCTGCTCGGTTCTGCATAGGCTAACCTCCCATTGAGTGTTTCGTGTGCAGCTGCAAATGGTTTTAGCCTACCACGTAGAATTCTGCCACATGGGATAAGTTACTAAGGTTATGACAGAAGGCTAGATACAGCAGCTTGCTTCTGGCTTTCAGGGGGGATAAGTGACCTTCCTTAAGAATGTGGCCAAATCTAAGTGGCCATACTTACACCAGATGGTATTTTGAAAAAAAATAAATCTATCATTATCCTATATTTTGCAATAACACATCAGAACCTAATTTTATCTCACTAAGCCCATTGTGCCAATAATTTCACCACCAATATCTTCACCTCAATTAAAAGCCAGGTGAATATTAAGCACTTTTAAAAAAAAGTTACTAAATGTTTGGGATGGTGACTACAGTTCATCAAACTCCAGATTTAGGGACACATTTCTTCCAGCATTCGCTGGTTCCACCCCTTGGAAGATTCTTTGTTCATCACTCGTGTAGAACTTAGAAACTCATGTGTGGCGGGGCTTAAGTAATCCAGCTTCACCTCTGCCCCATCCATCCTCACCTTCCTTCCATTCTGTTGCACTGCATTTGTTGGAACAAGGTTAGGCTCTGTACGTAGGTCCATTACTGTGTGCTGACACCAGAGAGTTGAGAAAAAAAAAAAAGCTCAAATCAAAAACCTCAAATGGCCCGAGGCTTGTATTCTAGTAGAGTATATCATCTTTAAGCCTCGTTCCAGAGTCATGTTGCTGACACTGATGGTGCTGTGCCTGATCCTCCTTGTCGATGTTTCCTGCAGCACCCAGTCTACTGTGTCAATGTTGTCGGGACCCAGAATGCTCATAACCTCATCACTGTCTCCACCGATGGGAAAATGTGCTCCTGGAGCCTGGACATGCTGTCGACTCCACAGGTGGGCTTGTTTTTCCTTACACATATGGACATGCTTCTGAAAAGAGACACCCACTGAGAACCCTTCAGAGAAGCTGAATCCCCACATCCTACAGAAGGCTAAGCCCATGGGTGCCTTGAAAGAGAGGGCCTGGTTTCAGCAGTCTACTGTTGAAGCCAAAACCCATTTCCTACATTGCAAATCATGGAATAATACACTAATCCTCAGGTCGATTTCAAATAGTAATGAAATAATCCATTTTAAAGCACAGTAATTAGGGAAGTTGCCTATGGTAGGACTTGTGTTGTGGAACAAACACAAATGAGGGTGGGCCTCAGTAAAGCAGACCCCATGCGTTCTTGCCTTGGAGGAAAAGGCACCCCAACAAAACAGAAATTCCGCCCCTCACTTGTAGCCACACAAGGGCTGCATGCATGAAGAATTTAAAAGATCTGTTTTCCCCTCTGGAATGTCTGCTAATGTGGCTCTTGCCCTTCCTTGCTTAATAAATGTGAAGTGGGAAATAAAAACCTCTGATATTTCCAAACCACTACTGATTGCAGTAATGGAAGCCAATCAAGGAGCAGAAGCAAAGGAGAGTCAACTTTTAGGATACATATGTGTACATACACACACACACACACACACACACACACACATACTTTTTCACATTTCTCTGTGTAAAAAGAAGTACTTCTCTATCCTTCAACTAAACACTATGAAGAGGGCCAGGGAGATAGCTCAGTGGCACGGCACCTGCCTGGCAAGCTCCAGGTCTTGAATTTGATTCTCGGTTCCCACAAAAAAGACCCTAAAAACTATGAACAGTTCATTGACAAAAATATGAGCAAGCATCCAAAAACTTATGACACACCTCTAGAAGATAATTCTTAACTTTAACATTCCCTCTCCCTTTCCTGGAATCACAACTCTAGATTGTCTCTCGCTCTATTTAAAAAGACATCAAAATTGACAAATGTGTAAGGAAATCTGGAGGCTGTAAAGAAGCTCCTTTAAATTTCTGCAAAATGTAGATGATTCTAAATCTGGGCCGTGGAGGTAGCTCAGTGACACAAGCGCCTGCCCAGCAAGCACAAGGTCCTGAGCTCAATTCCCTGTACTTGCCCCTGCCCTCAAAAAGAGACCAGGTAAGAGAATACTAAAACTAATTAATTTTTTATATAATCTTAGTGGGAATAAAGGAGAGTGCTAACAAACCATGTACAACTTAAGTTCCCCTGTTTGAGTTGATTTTTAGCATACAGATCTGGAGTTGTGTGTGGGCATTTTATGGTTTTGTCTTACAATTTTCAGCAATGTCTTGTTTGCTTTTAAAAGCATGAAGATTATAAACAGATATAAGAGCAGACCTTCTATGTAGGAATTTTTAATTGCCCATTTTGCTGATTAAACATGCATTTGTTTAGGTTGAAACCAGTGGTACAGACTCCAAGATCATTTTTATTAATGTTAAGACGCCTGTCTCTGCCCAGAGACAATTTGTGGCATGGTCTCCATGGATGGCCTGGAGTAGAAGAAGCAGGGCAGGGGGCCCCCAACCACCCTCTTCTCTCCCTGCCCAGTGGAAGTTGCTGCTGACTTCATTTCCATTTGATCTTATTTGTTTATTTATTGTCTTTTTAAGATGGGGTCTCTATGCAGTTCAGACTGGCCTGGAACTCACTTTGTAGCCCAGCTGGTCTGAAACACACAGCAATCTTCCTTCCTCATCCTCCCAAGTGCTAGGATTACAGGAGCACCCCACCATGCCAGGCTAGTTGTTTTTTTGTTTGTTTGATTTTTCTTCCAGTGTTGGGAATTGAACCCAGGACCTTGTGCTTCATAGGCAGGCTCTGTGGTGCCACTGAGCTACATCCCCAGCCCGTGGCTGACTTTAGAGATGGGGCAATCCATCTCTGAGCCACTTCACTGTCATATATGGCCACAGCGCCATCTCCTTTAGCCTGGACACCAACCTGCTTGCTAGTGTGGACCTTACAGGGATCCTGAACATGACCACACGGTCTGTGTGGCCCATCCTGGCAGCGCACATTCCCCAATTGTGGACCCCATGGCCAAAAAAGCCTTGTTTGTTTGCATGGGAGCCACTGAACTTTCAAGCAACTGCCATGATATAACACCCCAGAGTGCTTTCTCAAAGTTATTTCAGAGGCACAATGTAGGCTGCATCCTACAAAAGCCAGAAATATTTGATAACTCTCTTACGTTTAAGTATTCTCACTGACATTAAACTTAACTCATCAGTATGTCTTTTAAAATATTCTCGTAGGGGGCCAGGGAGATGGCTCAGTAGAATAAGTGCTTCCCTGGACAGCACAAGGGCCTGAGATCAATCCTCAGTTCTGCAAAAAACGAACAAAAAAACAAACAAACAACAACAACAAAAAAAAACTTTTGGTAGGGCTGGCCAAATAGCTCAGCAGATTAAAGTGCCTGCTTAGGCAGACGCAGGGGCTGGTTGTTTGATCCCCAGGCCTGCTGTGCCAGCCCCACCCCCGGGGCACACTGAGACCGTGATTAAGACTGGGCGTGGTGGCACACACCTGTAATCCCAGCACTTGGGAGGCTGAAAACAGGAGAATCACTACAAGTCTGATCTATGTAGTGAGACCCTGAACAACCTGTAGACCCTTCCCTAAATACAGAAAAAAATAATAATAAAAAAAAATTCTCTAGTGCCTAACTTTAAAAAATATATTTTATATAAAACACAGGACTCTTGTGTACCATTATACTTCATTATTTGCACACCAGTAGACCGCATACCCACCATGAAGGCTGCCCTTCCCGAGCTCTAGTTCTCAGACTTAAAATCTGGTTTTTACGAAATGAGTGACAATTTTCTGGTTTCAGTCCATGGAGGACCCACGGTCCTCCCTTGACAAATGCGCTTGTACATCTGATATTAATACATGTGCATCCTCACGAACAATTGATTTTGAAAATGTTTGTAAATACAAGGGTATTGTGTGTTTTATTAAAGCCTGGGGCTGACAAGTGTAATCATTAGAGCATTATCTTTAGTTTCTGCACCGTTAGTTCCAAGACTCTCACCTGTCATCTCTGCCTGACTTGGGAAGCAGCAGCACATGCTGATGAAATCCAGCCGGCCTGAAACCAGAGATCCACAGCCGTGTGAATGTCAGGAGCACTACGGTGTGGTTTCTGGCACAGCCAGGGTCTTTTGTAACGCTGTGTGAAAAGCAAACAGACGTTGTAGCCAAATGATTTTTCCATGCTGTCTTTGGCATGGAGAGGAGTTGACAGATGGAAATGTAAGCACACCGTGTTTTCCTAGGAGAGCATGGAGCTGGTGTACAATAAGTCCAAGCCCGTTGCTGTTACCGGAATGGCCTTCCCCACGGGAGATGTCAATAACTTCGTGGTCGGCAGCGAGGAGGGTACAGTCTACACAGCCTGTCGTCATGGAAGGTGATTTTTCTCTTTTCTTGCTGATGACATGATCCTCACTTCCGAAAGTCTGTTGTGACGCTCTAGATTATAAACGCCTTACAGGAGAAGGAAGGTATTTAAGAACAAATGCAAAGCATGCCTCAAGGCTTCATGAACTTAGAGCACACAGAGGCTCTGGGCCTTAGTCGCTTCTGTCTTTGGTGGTTCACACTGCCTTGAGAGAAATTGCCCACACTTCTTCGTTGATCCTTTGCACTATCTGCCACTTCTCAGCCTCATCTTTGACATGTACCTCCAAGCTCCAGCCGCGTGCCTGTAGGGGACCAACATCCTGGGACATCACCTGTGTGCCCAGCCCAGCCTCTGTGAGCTGACACCTTCAGTTTCCTCTACTTGGCCCCTTATTTCTCTCTTCTCTACTTGACTAATTCCCCTTTATTACAAAGTCAGCACAGAGATCATCCACATTGAGCCTTTTTAAAAATCTCTTGGACAAAGAAAACCATGCCTGGCTTCAGGTCCTGTAGACTGTTTTTTGTTGGGTTTTTTTTATTTTTTGTTTTTGTTTTTTTCTGGTACCAGGGATTGAACTCAGGGCTTTGTGCTTGCCAGGCAGATGCTGTGCCTTGGAGCTATATCCCCAACCCCCGTCCCATAGGCTTTTCTTTCCTTTTGTTCATTTGTTCTAGGAATATTTGCTGAGGCTCTTCCCTGTGTCAGACACCTTTATAAGAATACAGAAAGGAACAGAACTGATACAGACAGACTTCATGCTCTAGATAAGGGTAAAAGACTAATAAGAAAGTAAATCTATAGTTTAGGATGATAAATGATAAAGAATATTAAAGTAGAATAAGTAGAATAGGGCTATCAGGTATCAGGTTTATTCTCCTATGCTGTAGTATCTATCACATTTCAGTGATTCACTCGCTACCACTCTTGCTAAACTGCTTGCATCTCATCTTTGACTCCCTAGCCAGTATTTGGCACATAGTAAATAAAGACCTAAAAATCTATATAGCACAGGGAATAAAGAAATAGCAAAAATCTAAATAATACAGGTGGGTTCTTTGATATCCTTCCACGTAGTTTGAATGGCCAGAACAGTAGGAGATCCCCGACCGCCATGCAGTTTCCAGGGGGGGCAGAATCCTCCCTTGTCTGAGAGGTTGGCAGGTGCCTCTGGAAAACAGAGCCATCCAAATAATGTCGATTCTGGTCATTTAGGCTGGACTGTAAAGTTACATGCAAAACTTCACAGGTGGACTCAGCCTCCTTTGAAAGGACCACTATGTTCGCCCTGATGCTTAATTTCTCTTTCCTTTGTAGTTCTTGTTGAGTTGATTTTATTCCTTCCTTGTACTCATCCCAGCCTCTGTAGATTTAATGGAGAACCACAAATAACTCCAGGTTCATATTTCTTTGTTTTTGTGATTTTTAGAAGTAACAAATATCCATGGTTAAACTACTTGATTTTCTCCATTTAAATAAGAGAAGATGTGCTGTTTCTACTGTTCTGCTTCTAAGGAAGTGGTCTTTGCCCTGCAGACATGATTTGAATGTGACTGAAGGAATTATGCCTCATTGTTCTATGTCTAATATGCCTACAACACAAAATCTGGCTGAACAAAACATTAAAGGTTTTTTATCAAAGCATAAAAAATCTGATAAATTATTCATTCATGCAAACATGTGAGGCATGCCTACTTGTTTGGGTAGAGTGTATTGCTAGATGCTATGAGTCATCCAGGTATCATTGAAACTAGGCTCCTGCTTAACTGATGCCAGTGTGAAAGAAAAATGCACCAATGTCTATAGCATAAGTAGGGCATCATTTGTGCACGTAAGGTACAGAGAGCACAGTGGGACAAACTTGGAGTCGCAGATCAGCCCAGACATGTGTAAGCGTCAGCAGGGCAGGAAGTGCTTGAACTTAATCCAGGGTATTACCTAGGACCTTATCTGTGAAAGCTGTAGAACATGTCCATTGAGTTTTTTCAGAGTAGTTTTAGCTTCTCTAATGTAAATAACCTTTGACATGGTGAATATACGTATATTTATTCTGGCGCTATTGTCCTTTTCAAAGACAACCGAAGTGTACGTTGTTGGTTAAAATGAAAAGTCCTCATGGGACACACCCCAAATCTTTTTATAACGAACTTGATTTCACTCTTTGCATGAGCCTATCCTTCTGAGATATTAACTCTAGATCTTGGTAAAGTCATAAGGTAGCAGGCATTGACTGTGTAGTAACTGTAAATGGGTCATCGACAGCTATAGGCGAGGGGTGGGGGATTTCTATTTTTCACCCAACCTAGAGAAGGTGCAAATCCACTTCCATAAATTAAACAAGGTCCTCATTTTGCACCCTATAAACTCCTTCAGGATGCTGTTAAGAGCAAGTGGAGTCTCACCAGGGGCCACTTCAAAGATCACTTCCTCGTGTTCATTGGAGCCAATTTACATGATCACATGTGGTACTGCTGTTAGCAGTTTCTCTGAGCATAATTTTTCAGTGCCTGTTATATGGGACACATGCTGCAGCACTTTGCTTGTGATTCCAAATTTTACTCAGTACACTGACATTTATTGGTGCTCCAGAAGAGCAGATGTCACTGAGCCTATTTTACCCTTAGTGACATAATACTGAGATTCCACAATCCCTACATATTTGTCACAGTTATGACCTCTTGCACATGAATATTTTTTAAATATAGTATTTTGGGTGTATTTTCTCTGATTTTCCTAATTGTATATGATCACATACAGACTATTATATGATAATAAAGGGCTGGAAATGATCCCAGTTTAATAAAATGAGGAAAATATGTCTGAGGACAATTTTTAAAATGTGTTTTGCCCTTTCTCCAATGTGCTTTGGTTTTAAAAACCATAAATGTTTTACAATTATAATTTTATCTCTTTTTCTTTGCTGTTTCATTCAGCAAATATTTATTGAGCACTTTCTTTATTCTCGACATTTGGCAACAAGAAAGGCAAGAAACCTTCCCTTACAGAATTTACAAAGTGTACCTGTAAATCCATCTTCTATTCTCATTAGCATGAAAACATGATTTTTCTCTCCTATTTATGTTTAGATTATGTATATCAGTTTGGGTTAACAAAGACTTTTTTTTTTTTTTTTACAAATTTCTACTTTTTTAGATATGTAAAAATGTCCATTTAATATAAGAAATTTCCTTTAAATAATAAATGATTATGCCCTCACAACGGATAGTATTGTATAGCCAATAGACTCCCCAAAAGGAGCTAAAATTGAATATGCACAGAATTCCATTTTAAACTTACAGTAGTATCATCATAAATAGGAAGGCTTCTGAGGTCTACATGTAGTTATTTTCATCAAATTAGCTATATCAACAGAGGTGGTGCATATGTGGTGTTGTATGCCTGTAATCTCAGCACTGAGAAGGTTGAAGCAGGAGGATCCTTGTGAGTTCAAGGCCAGCCTGGACCATAAAGTGACTTCAAGGATAGTCTAAACTGCACAGTGAGACTCGGTCTCAAAAAGATAAAAGACAAAAACAATAGGATTTGAGAAACTCCTGAAAAAGGGTTAGGTAATAAAATTTGTTACTGAATTCTGAAGCCTAACATGATTATCCTTCCATGTACTCTTTTGCAGTCTTCCAAAGTAATACTAGCTAGTATCTTTCCCTCAAAATAACTGAAAATGGCTTCATCTTTAGTAGTGTACTGCTGTTGTTGTTCTAAAAACTTCTGAAAAAGTGATCCTGCAGAGATGAAATTGTTAAATCACAATTCACTGTAAAGGCCACTGAAATCCTGCTCATCTTTGTTCTTCATGCAGCAAAGCAGGCATTGGCGAGGTCTTCGAAGGTCACCAAGGGCCAGTGACAGGAATTAACTGTCACATGGCAGTGGGTCCCATTGACTTTTCTCACCTGTTTGTTACCTCGTCATTTGACTGGACTGTCAAACTGTGGACTACAAAGGTAAGGATACCTTGATCCAAATTTCCAGTACAATATAGGGGTACAGTGTGGTTCTTTATTTCCTGGGGAGTTGTAGGGACCAGTTGTATATGAGGGCTTTCCCGTAGGATGTGGTCCTGGGGATTTATAGAACCAGTTGCTGAGCTCCTTCTGCCCAGCCCAACTGAGACCTACTTTGTTAATCCAGCCTATTTATTTTTGAATATATAAATAATACTCAAAAATTGTCTGATGGCTTAAAAAAAAAAATCTAATGATTTAGTTAATGTTGGCAGGCCTTCTTCAACACTAACTCACATGTCAATCTCCTGGAGCTTTGTATCATTTACTTACATGAACACCTATAGAAAATTAAACTTTGGGACTGGAGTTCTTTGTTTTATCATTTGGATTTTCATTTTGTTGTTGTTTTTGTTCACTGATGTTTTTAACTTTTGGAGATTTTTAAGCTGGTAAATGGCTGCATATTCTGTCTGAAAGATAATTTGGGTGGTATTTGAGAGAAAAAATAAAGACAAAGAAAAGTACGGTGATCCAGGGAAGATCTGATAGCAGCTTAGACCAGTAGTTTGGTACAGCAAGAAATAGATGGAGTTGAGGGCCATTTAAGAGGTAAAAGCCACAGAAACTGGTAATTGATTTTATGTGAATCAGGTGTGAGAAGGACTCAAGCAATTTGTGATGGCTTTCACTGCACCAGAGAATACTAGAGGAAGGGGTGGTAGGAAAGAGCTTTACAAATGTTGAGTTCAAGGTACCTGGGAGGAACACTTCACAACCTCCCTAGGTAGCTTGCTAAGTGGGATAGAAGAGGAAAGAGAGCTCTGGGCTAGAGATGTGCAGTGAGTAGCTGTGAGAGGGGCAATGATAACAACAAGGAAAGTCAAAAGAAGGGATTTTTGAAGAAACAGCAAGACTTGGTCTAGAAAAGAAGGAAGGTTTAGAAAATAAATAGGAGGAAAGTAAACTGAAAAATAACTCAAGGAATAAGGAAAAAAAATAGAGTTTTATTTGGCCCCATGGATAAAAATGGAGAAGATGATGTCAAGAGGGCTGAATTAGATCTTAACTGTATGAAAAGATGTACATTCTCCTTTATAATAAACATTCAATTTAAAACCAACCTGAGAAATTCATTTGTATCAGGTTGACAAAAAAAAAATCTAAAAATTTAATAGAATATTCTGGGATAAGACTGAAAGTAGCCAGTCATTTTCAAATGTTAATATTGGAGGGCTGGGGATATAGCTCAGTGAAGTAAGTGCTTGCCTGGCAAGTGCAAGGTTCTGAGTTCAATCCCTGGCACAGCAAAAAGAAAAAGAAAAAAAAGTTTTTTGCGTCACACTGGTGATGCAAAGTGGTAGACACTATGGAGGAATCTGGAAACATTTAGAAACACTATATGCTTTAACAGAGCAATTTCTGTTTCTCAGAATCTATGCTAAAGACATACTATCCAAAATAGAACAGGGTATATGCAAAAGTCTATGCAGTGAAAGGTTATTGGAATAGCAATGTGGCTAAAAATAACACAAAAGTCTCCATCAGTAGGATGTTATATGAATCCAAATAGAAAAAAGAGAAGACTTTCCAGTACTATTATGGAGTTATCTCTAGTATATATTTTAAATTAGAAAAGCTAGGTGAAAGAAGTACAAATAGTATTTTGTTATTGTTTAGAATTGTGTTTACATAGTTTTAAAAACAAGGATAGCACAGAAATTACTTAATAGGGAAACAAGAAGCAGAAAAAAGGAGAGATGATAATCAGGTTTCTTGGTTTCTTGGTATATACCTTGTCCACATTTGGGCCATACAAATACTTTATGTTGTTATAAAACAATTTAAATTTAAAATTAGTTCCTACAAAAATTTAAAGTAACATAAATGAATCACTTTTACTATGTGCCTCGGTTACTTTTCTTTTGTTGCTGGGACAAAGTAACCAACACCCAAAATGAAGGAAGGAAAGGTTTATTTAGCCACAGTTAGTGCAGGTTTCAGTCCATACTCAGCTGTCTCCAGGGCAGAGAGGCACGTGGCAGAGGACAGCAGTTCATGGTGGTGGAAAAGAACAAAAAGCAAAGAGGAAGCGTAATGGCAACAGAGAGCGAGTCTCTCTCCCTCATGTTCCCTTCAGGTTATCCACCCCAGGCCGGGTGCAGCACCCTCACCCACAATCCCAGCACTGGATCATGACTTACTCACAAAGTCTAGAAGTCCAACCCATGACTGCATGAGGTTTTGGGGGGACTCCTAGACACAAAACATAACACTATGGTTAACATTGGTGACAAAAACCTTACAGTAAGGAATGGTTTAAAGTGACTTTTAAACTCTACAAATATATTTTGAGCATGTATTCCTAACGGAATATATATATATATTCTTAATGGAATACATATCTAGGATATCTAGGACTGAAAACAAAAGCAACAATAAAAAAGATAAGGTACTTCTAGTACTCATGGCTAGAAGTCTGTTTGAATTGCAAAATAAATTAATAACAATGTTGGTGTCATTGAGAACCGAAATTATAAAGTTGACTGAAAGGAGATACAAAGTTAAGTAACTGTTCTGTAGTGATCCTGAATTTGAGTTGGAAGTAGCAGTAAGAATTCATGTGTATAATGTCTTCAAACCCAAAAGACAGAAGCGTTCACTATTCTACTTTCCAGAAAGGATCTAGAAGCAATTATCAATATAATAGTAGTATATTCTACAGTTCAGAAGGTTCTACTAACAAGAAATCCATAGAGAAATCACTGAGTCTTAAGTCCAGGGCTGGAAATGTATAAAATTTTGTACCTACTATATTTTTCACAACAGAAGATACACAATACCAGAAAGTTTTTGTCCAAAGATTAGAAAGCCAAATTAATTAAGCTTCTGCTTTCCAGAACGTCAACAAAGGCAGTAGTTTCATGGGTTCATAATGATACTGAAGGAAACAAACAAACAAACAAACAAACACCTTCATTACTTACCTTTGGAAAATACTAGGCAGACCAACTCATTATTTTGAAAATCAAAAAGTAAAGGAAGGAATCTGCTCCTTTCTAACTTATTACTAAAGAATGACAATAAGTTTTTCTTTGTGAAAATACCCTGGCTAATGAAGGAAAAAGATATGATAAAATGAGGGTATGTATCATCACCTTGCAACCCCTAATGGTTTAAACAGTGATCATGGTTTCCTAGTTACTTTGCTTGTTGCTGCAACAAAATACCTGACAACCAAAGTTAAAGGACGAAAGGTTTATCCAGCTTCAAGGCAGGGGGGCTTTGCAGAGGGGCATCGGAGAGGAGAAAGAGCTCACAGTAGGCAGAAGGCAGCAAAGCCAGGAAGGGACAAGCCTCACGTAACTAGTTAGCAGCAGGCAGGCCTCTTCCTGGCTCTTCTATCGTTCCCGCGTTACCTGCCCTTAGGCCACATAGCACTCACTCCATTAGTCCTAGCAGGGCACCATGTGTCAATCACGCACTAGACCCAGCTGCCGCTGAAAAAGCCCCACCACAGGAGACTTTGTGGGGATGTCTAAACTCAAACCTTAACAGTGGTTTACACTGCTGTAAAAAGATAAACAACCTTTGTAATTATGGAAGTAGACCTCTAAAGTAGCCTTGTCCACAAACCCATATCTGACTTTTAAGAGTCTTCCAGTTCTCTGAATTTGGAACCAATAGCGGACACAACTAGTAAATGCTAAGGAACACCACAGGTATGCAATCAACCAAATCCAGACAAAGAGAAAACCGAGGAAAACAGATTTCATTTGTTTTACAAAACTAAAAACTAAAAAATAAAATAAATCAAGTGGAAGTAGAAACTGTTTAGCAAGACAAGACAGAACAAAACAGAACTTGAGACATTTCAACTAGTCTCATAATATGGGTTTTATGTAGATCTTGATATATCCAGTTTAAATCAACCAATTTTAAAAATTTGGAAGGCCTGGGCCGGGGAGATGGCTCAGTGGAATAAGCGCTTCCCTAGCAAGCACAAGGGCCTGAGTTCA
>NDGM011134466.1:0-19169 GCA_002564305.1 Octomys mimax | reverse complement strand
TAACCCGAGTCCCCCACAGCTCAACATAACAGCATGGCTTTGCTTCCTGTATTTTGTCTTCATTACTTGACCAAAATTCTTACTTTTTTTCCTGTAGTTTTAGGGAAGGGTCTACAGGGTGTTCAGGGTCTTACTATTAGATCAAATTCAGTAATTCTCCTGTTTATAGCCTCCCAAATACTGGGATTACAGACCCCTGCCACCACACCCAGTCTCAGTGCACCCCGGGGGCAGGGCCAGGAACAGAAGGCGATGTCCTTACTTTTACTATGTAAAAAGAAATCTCTTTTTAAAAATTTTGTTTTAAAGAAAGAAAAAGAAGTGAAAACAATACAGAATTTCAAAACAAGATTATAGAAAATTAACAGTGGTTATTATATTGCTTATTATTATCTTGAAAGTAGTTACTGTTTTTACAAGATATAGGCTTGCAACGTTAATCAAACCATATAAGCATTAATTGTTCTGCTCAATAAACTAATAGAAATTAGTAGCACAGGAATAGACAGTTTGAGGGATTCAAGGTATGAAAAAAAATCGGGTGCAATTGCTGAATTTTGTGGCTACCTGACAAGGTAAACAATGTCTGCAGTAAACTGTAACTTTAACTGAAGAGAGAAATTGAAAAGGGAGATTCCAATATGAGAAATGAAATGAAATGCTCACATTTTTTCCTATATATTTAGGAAAGGGTCTAAAAGGTGTTCAGGGTCTCACTACTAGGTCAGACTTAGTGGTCTGCCTGTTTACAGCCTCCCAAGAGCTGGGATTTCAGGTGGGAGCCACAACACCCAGTCTCAATTGCTGTCTCAGCACCCCCTGGGGACAGGGCCAGCATGGCCGACCTGGGGACTGAACCTCCAGCCCCTGTGCCTGCTTGCAGGTGCTTTAATCCACTGAGAAATGCTCACATTTATTCTCTCCTGGAAAAGAATGTCAAGATTAGTATATAGCTAGCTAGCTAGATATAGATACAGATACAGATACAGATACAGATACAGATACAGATATAGATATAGATATAGATATAGATATAGGTATAGATATAGATATAGATATAGATATACTTTAGGTCTGGAATTTTTACTTTTTAGTGTGAAAAAATGACTTCATTCTAAAAAAAAATCAAGTGAAACATATTATTTGTGAAAGTAGTATTGAGGAGTCATTTTGTTTTGTTTGTTTCCTTTATCAGAAAAGACCATTTGGTATTTTGGTATATTTCCTCTTTTCTGAATGTTTCCCATAGTCATACTCAATCAGAATTTGTCTTTAACTCCTATTTCTAAGGACTATTCTGAATTTGTGTGTATGAATACAATTCTTATAGAAACTGTTCTTTTGTTTTCAAACATTGATGAAAGTAAAAAGCAGAGGTGATATGTCCATTTTTCTGAGATAAAATAATTCTGCGCAATCTAAGAAATAAATCATTTCATCATAAATTGAAAATCTTCTTGAAACTATGATTTTCTTTTCAGGTTAAATAGTAGATTCTATAGTTAATGGGACAGATGGAATTGGAAGCTTAAAGTACTTAGAATTCATATCTATGTCTTTAATGATATAAAAGAGGCAGTTTCTTTGCAAAATTTATGGAAGGAAAAATTTTATCACTACCAACAAATTCCACACTCAGATAAAGAAACTAGACAAAACTTAGTTTGCTTGAATTAATGAAACCAGATCTGTTAAGGAAACATTTAATGATTTCTCCAGGAAGCCTTTCCTTTCAAAAAACTGAAATCTTTGCATTAAAAGGTCATGATCAGTGGAATGTGTGGAAACTTACTTAGAAGCCTAGAAGTATTCACAATTTGACACCTGGTGAAATACATAAGTGAACACTTTTTCTAATCAGTATTATTATTATTATTATTATTATTATTAGTTTGTCTTTTTGAGACCACCTCACTATGCTATTCAGGCTGGCCTTGAGTTCACTTTGTAACCCAAGCTGATTTCCAACTTGCAAAGATCCTCCCGCTTTAGCCTTCTGAGTGCTGAGATTACAGGTGTGGGCTACCACGCCCAGCTCTAATCAAAACTGTTCACCAGAACCTTGTTCTCTCACCCAACTCATTCCTTACTATAAACTTGATAAGCTCAGTGTTTGGGTCTGAGGATTTCTGGTCACTCAGTATGTTTTCCTGCACTTTCAGCAAAGTTCAGGAAAACATTCTGTAGTGATCGGAATATTGTCTGCTTGCATATTGTTCACTTTATTGTAAATTATGGTAATGAGTGGTCAATCAATAATTTTATATTCTTTTCAAATCCTAATTTTGAAAGAACACTAAAATAAGATTAATATGCATTAAATTTTTAATGTAAAAATATCTGTAATTTGAAATGAGTTATCAGCTAAGATTATGGTGTAATTCACCATTATACATGATACTGATTTGAAATTCGACAATTCCTATTTTTGTTTGTTTAGAATTTAATGAATAGCCTACTTCTCAAGGTGAGTTATTGATAAACTTAATCACATCTCCCACCATCAGAAATTGGCTTCAGTGAAGAAGACCAGCCATCTCTGAGATATTTTCAAAAACTCTATACAAGATGGAATAATTTTCTTCTCAATCAAGTTATGTCAACCATGAAAAACAAATGTGTCACATTATTATTGGTTACTTCAGGGAGAAAAAAAATCAAATTTATCAAGAGTGTCTTCCAAAGAATTCTGCAGGGTTTGAAAGTTTTTGTGAATTTCAGCCTTCAATGAAATGTATGAGACTTTGTCAGTCTCAACTCTAGCCTACAAGAATAATTCATATAATTTTGAAAATTTTGCACAGTTTTCCACCTATAATCTTATCTTTCAAAGTAAGAACTCAGCAAAAATAGATCCTATTTTCAGGAACATCCATAATGATTATGTCAAGGCTTTGATTGAATCACAGAGCAAAAACCCACGTAAATCTGGTACTGAATGAACTTTTTTTTGTCTACTATTTCTGAAAGTAGATTACATTATTTTCTTCAAAAAAAGGAAACGAAGTTTGTTCCAAGGTTCTAACCTGTGGTAGAGAATGAGCTTTTGGTACGTCAGTAATCTTTGTTAAATTTACATTTCAGTCCATTTTATTTTGAAATACATGACTATCAAGCCAGTGAAAGTACTTTTACTAAGTATTACATGGTAAGTCCTTGGCAATAGTGATTGCTGACATAGAAACAACACAACAAGTGACATGCCTGGGAACAGGTGATTCTTTATGATGATTCAAGTATGTTGCAAAAATTCTTAAGTGTTTTATGTGTGGAAAGTAATTCTATTGTTGATATTGGATATATTTCCAATTAAAGACAGATAATTCCCCATTCTAAGGTTATTATTGATCTTTGCAATTTGTCAAATAAGCAAACAAATTATTATTTCTATCCCTGTGCACTTAAGAAATACCAAGAGTTACTAGTGCTAACTTTAAATAATCACTGTTGCTTCAAAATACATGACATCAGAAAGGTTCTTAAAGGAAAACATTAAGCTAAAAGAACTTTGAAATTACTACGTATTATTTTGACAAAGCTATCAGAAGTGCTGTAAAGGAAAACATTATGCTAAAAGAACTTTAAAAATTACTACATATTATGCTGACAAAGATAGCTAAATCAGTAGAAAAAATATATGACTTAACAATTTCAATTTCACATAGACTGACAAACAAATAGCCAATAAGCTCAAAATGAAAATGTGACCCTGTCCATTAATCAATGGGGTCATGAGCACACACACACACACACACAATGCACACATTCATACATCTACACACATTGCACACCAAAATATCTACAGTTAAGTAGATTGACAATAATACGTTCTGATAAGAATATATATCAATGGGCACTATCACAGATGTCCATTAATCATGGATATTTAAAAATTTGGAACATACACATGCTGTTCTGGTTTGTGTCTAGATATCCCCCAAAGCCTCATGCAGTCATGAGTGTGGGCTTTTCAGAGCTGGATGAGTCTAGAGTACGTGGTTCACTCGTGGCTCAGTGCTGGGATTAAGAGGACTAGAGCTACCCCTGCCCCAGGGTGAATTGTCTAAGTACAATACAAGGGACTTAAAGAGGCTTGTCTCTCCCTTGCTGTTTTTGTTGTTTTCTGCAATCCTAAACCTTTGTCCCTCAGCCATGTGCCACTCTGCCTTAGAGGTGTTTATGGCCTGAAACCTCTACAAACTCTACAAACTAATTAAACCTTTCCTCCCATAACTTGTGAGTATTGGGTCCTTTCTCTTGGCAATAAGAAAAGCAACTAAGACACATATCTTCTTATCTATACCCTATTAAAATGAAAGCACATTTACTCCAGAGCACAGGTATGCACAAGCAGACCTACAACAAGCTGTATCCACCTACCCAGAAAAGTCTCAAGTTTATCCTTCTTTAAGGCTGAATAATGCTCTGCTCTATAACAAAACACATCTTTTTTTTCATCCATTCTTTGGTTGATGAGCATTTGGGTTGTTTACAAGATTTAGCTGCTACAAGCTGGGCTGATATGAACATAGGGGCTCACATACCACTATTTTCAAATGAAATGAATCACACTCACCTATGTAGACATCACATTGTCTCCAAGGTGTGACAAACTAAAAGAAAAATAAGAACCAAAATAAAAAACTGCTATTGCAAAATGGGACAAAATTGTTCAAAAGGAAAGAGGAACTAGGAAAGGGAAAGATGGAAAGGAAAGAGAGGAAAAGGAAACAATGGTAATAAAAAAGGATAAAATAGAAACAAAGCTTTGTTAATAGGGAGAGGAAGAGGCATTGGAGGGGGTAGAGGTGATTGAGGATGAAAGATAAATCAAAATACATCCCATGCAGGACCAAACTCCGTGAGACAAATATGACCGTTATGTCTAAAATGTTGTAATAAACTTAAGTGTAAACATGCTTGATAGCATTGTCTCAAATATCTTTAAATTAGAAACAATCTATGTGTCTTAGTTTGCTCAGTTATGAATTAAAACGATGTTGAACAAAGAAAATGAAACAAAAACTCCATAGAGTAGGTGCTTTAAATACCAAAGATTTATTTTCTCACAATACCAGCATTGTGAAGGCTGAGAAATGCAAGAGGAAGGTTTCAGCAAATAGCCTCATTTTCTGCCTTTCTTTCAAGCTTATAGTTTGCTTTCTTGGTTTGTTCTGACACGGAGGAGGGAGGACGAAAGTGAGACAGGAAAGGAAGGGGAGAGAGAGGGACAGAGACAGAGACACAGAGAGATACAGAGAGACAGAGACAGAGAATAAAGACAGAGGTAGAAAGACATAGAAGAAAAAAAAGAAAAAAAAATAGAAGAAAAAAAAATAAAGAAAGACATAGAAGGACAGGTCTGTCTATCTATCTATCTATCTATCTATCTATCTATCTATCTATGTGTGTGTGTGTACCTATAACACATGTTAGAGCTATAACATGCCTAGAGAACCAATTCATTTGCTAGTATTCTATATGTCCATCAACTGAAACCGATCTACATGTATATATAATATATAGATCACATATATCATTAAAAATAAACACTTGCCACTTGCAATGCTATATTCCACAAATAAAATGAAATAATATGCTGCTGTTCAGTTTCTGTAAACACCAAAAATAGTTACTTTATAAACAGTGGAAGTCAGAAAGATGTGGTTACCTGGACCAGGCCAAATGAGCAAGTGCGCATGGGCATGCCAAAGGTCGTGGTGACCTTATATTCTTATTCTTTTTTTATTTTTTATTTTTTCAGAACTGGGGATTGAACACAAGCCCTTGTGCTTGCCAGGGAAGTATTCTTGTTCTCGGCAGTCGTTATATGGGGCGTCTATTTGTGGTAAGAAAAGCTGCATACATCTGATTTGTACACTGTTGTACATGTTCATTCCTTCAAGTAAAAACAGTTTTAAATTTTGATGGTCTCGATGCTGCTTTAGTTTTTATCTACTATGAGATTCTATTGATTTAAGACCATTTGTAATTGAAACTTTAGTAATCTCTATTACATAACGTATGATTCTTGGTTATGTCTATTTTCCAATGCAATGAAAGGTTTTGTGGTTTATTTGACTATAAAGCATAAGAAATAAAGAAAATAGAGAAAAATAAAAAAGTCTCAGGTTTACTTCCTATGACAAAAGCAATACTTACAGTTGGGCAGACATATTTCATATAATGAAAATTGAACCAAACTGTATGTTGTCATTAAGTGATGTTGTATCATTTATCTTGTTCATGCCATTCTAATCATGAAATAAAGACAGTCACTTGTAATAAGAACTGCAGATTATTTTAATCCTGGTAGTTTGGTAGTTTCATATTCTGTCTCTGTCTCTGTCTCTGTCTCTGTCTCTGTCTCTCTCTGTCTCTCTCTCTCTCTTTCTTCCTTCCTTTCTTTTTCTTTTTTTTTATATTTTAGGGAAGGGGCTATATACTTAGTTCAGGGTCTCAATACTAGATCAGACTCATAGTGATCCTCCCGTTTTCCGCCTCCCAGATGCTGGGATTACAGGCGTGTGCTCCCACGTCCAGTTTCAATCACCATCTCAGCAAAGCCCAGAGGCAGGGCTGGCACTGCACACTGGGGATAGAACCCCAGGCTGCTGCGCTCTGCCTAAGTAGGTGCTTTAGTCTGCTGAGCTATCTGGCTGACCCTATATTATCTATTTCTTGGTGATACTTTCAGTTATCCCAAATGTATTTGGAAAGAAACAACACACATGATCTAACCACAAAAAGTCATGCCTTTCTTCTAAATGTTCAGCTTCAACATAACAGGAAGAAGAATGAAAAAATAAGCACTTTATTGGAATCACATAACAGTTGAAGTCTAGCTGTGCTTTCTGTAGCTTGAGCTGGTTCCTGTAAAGTTTCTGACTCTATAAACTTTCTTTTGCTTTATTATCCTCGCTCTGTGATACATTCTACCCACAATTGCTTTCTCGTATTTGGTTGAGTATTGCTTTGGTTTTGTTTTCCTATTTTAGAATGGCCTAGTTTCCTTGATAATTGCTGTGATAGATAACATATTTTTGGGCATGTATATTTGTGTTGATGTTGAATTCTGTGGTAGTGATGGAATATTGTAGGTGAAGAATCTATAATCATAAGGTGAAGTTTATAAAAGTGGGGTCATGAATTGATATAGCTATACAAAGAAAAATGTAAAAGCAAAGAATGATTTCCATATCTCTTCTTTCAATCTGACATCTATGCATTTAACTGGAAATTTAGCAGCAAGCCATTATTGTTCATCATGCAATTGATAGGAATGTGATTTATGGCTATTTTGATATACTTATTAGTGAACCCTGTGCCTTAGTTACATTTCCTTCATTACTTAGATAAAATGCCTGACATGCAAAGGTAAAGGGGGAAGACTTATGGAGCTCACACTTTGTAGAGTTCATAATCACCTGACTCCAAGGAAGGGGGCCTTGGCAAAGGGACTTCAGAGGAGAAAGCCTACAAGGTAGCAAAAGCAAAAAGAGAACTTAACAGGGCATTTCCACCCTCTTTATAATCTTTTCCAGATAACCTAAGTAGCAGAGCAGGTAGCGGTCACACTCATAACCCTAGTGCCCTTGAGCTTGGCATTTTACCATGAATCAATACCAATGTCACACACTCTAGATCCATCCATCTCTGAAAAGCCCTCACCTGAGATGCATGAGGCTTCGAGGAGACATCTAAACATGAGCCACAGGAATCTGAATTTTATTCTGTGATGTTTTAATACATTGAAATATTCATGGTTCTTAAGCATTTTTGAAAGACCAAGGAAGTCAAGGCAGTTGGAAAAAGATAAAAGTATATACCTCACAGGTAAAATTAAATCGATTCCTAAATATCCATCTCATCAATGACTGTCACTGCCGATCTGGTGTAGTTCACTGTGCAAGCATCAGAACAATCTTACTGTGGTGCACTATTTGATGTTTTTGGGCAATTGAACACCACACTTTCACAAAAGGTTGACATCAAATTCTCTAAATCAGGCCTGTGTTTTGTAATACGATACATGGGGAACATTTGCTGTTCAATAGCCCTCAAAACTTCTACTTCTCTTTGGATGTTAAGCTATAATGTCAAAATGTCAGGAAGGCTGACATCAGTTTCAGAGACTCCTGTGAAAATGTGTTTGCACCTGTGTGGCTGAATTAGGGGAGCCACATATTTCATGCAGGTGACAGGTGAAAACTACTTGGTGAGAGAAATGACACTGAATTTGATGATCCATACAGAAAATTGGGACGAACGTGACTAAGAGAAGAAACATAATCAATGACAAATCATGACCAAACTTGAACTCACCATTATCTTTTCCAGGTGTGCCTGTGTCGTCTCTCACTCCTGTCCTTCCTGGTAAATCACTACTGTCATCTCTACCCTGGACAAGGATCCCTCATCCTTTTTCTTACCCAGACTGAATGAGAGAGTAAAATTTTTATCTTGAGAAACACTTCTCCTTCATCATTCATATTCATTTTGCCATATTTACTCAGATTGTAAATGATAGAATCATCAGTGGTAGCTGTTGAACGTCCTCATTGCTCTTCGGAACCATCTCTATATAATGGATCTTAACACCAGCTTTCTTGGATTTTCTGCATTCCAAATATTTACAGTAGCACCACACTTTCATTTACATTACTTTCGTGTTTAAAATACACAACAGTAGGGCTGGCCAGATAGTTCAGTGGACTAAAGCACCTGGTTTGGCAGAGCAGAGCGGCCAGGGTTTGATCCTCGATCTGCTGTGCTGGCACCTCCCCTCGAGTGCACTGAGATGGCGACTGAGACAGGGCATGGTGGCATGCTTGTAATCCCAGCGCTTGGGAGGCTGAAAACAGAAGAATCACTATGAGTCCGATCTGCGTAGTGAGACCCAGTATACCCTGTACACCCTGTCCTAAATTAAAAACAACAACAACAAAAAAAACAGTATACTATCATGTAAGACAAAGTCTGAGCCTCCATTTGTAGTATACATTTCTTTAGGATATATATATTATATATATATATAGAGTATGCATATACATATTATGTACATATGCATATATATGTGATCATAAAAATATATGACATAATAAAAAATTAATACATCTGGTTTCCTTTACTAAAAATACATTTAAGGAAAAATTGCTCTCCAAAACTGTAAAACAAAATAAAACCTAAAAATAATAAAACATATTATATGAGCATGGAACTTGAATCCTTTTTTTTCAAATATGAGTAAAAAAAGAGTTTTCAATTGTGCAAAAGGATAAAAAGCATAATGTTTGAATGGCGAAAATGAAGTCAAATAACTTGAGTTTTAATTTCATACAAGTCTAATCTGTAATGCAAAGATCAAAATTTGATAAATGAAACCTACTAGATAGTGATATCCTTGAGAAATATGAGCAATAGTTCATTTTTCCCTACTTATTAAATACAATTTCTGCTAGCCATTAAACACTAACAACAAAATAAGGAAACAAACTGAATAACATACAAATGCAAAATTATAGATCATTAAAAATTGTGACAAAGAGAAAGATGCTTAGTGACCGGCTAAAGTTATTGATTCATGTTTATGTTATTATTGTTGATTTTAAATTTTATTAACATTTTTCCACTAGACAATACTTTTGTTTGTTTGTTTGAGGCTTGTTTTCTTATATTCATAATCATTAGCATTGTAGAGCAGAGTTTGCAGACTTATAAAGTAAATCTCATTTTTTTTTCCAAGCCACGTCGGCATTTTGAGATTATCTTAGCTAGGTGTGACAAACAAATTACCACAGACTGCCACGCTTAAACAACAGAAGCTTAGGAAGCTGAAGATCGAGCAAAATTTTTTCAAGTTTTCTTCTTGTGAAGATGCTCTTCTTGACTTTGAGATGACTGTCTTGTAGCCTTACACCCTGCAGGGGATCATGTCTTCCTACAATATTAATCCCATTCCTGAGGGTCCATCTTCCTGACTCAATGATGTCGCAGAGGGCATCTATCCAAATAACTGGATATTTAGACTCCAACATGGGAATTCTGGAGATAAAAATATTCAGTCTGCAATACAAAGGCAAAGAGGATGAACTTGAACTTGAAGAAAAGTAAAGTAATAGAGAAGTCCAGAAACATAAAAGCAAATGTAATTCTGTATTTAATACTTTTGCTATCTAAACTTCTATTGATTGCTTTTTGTTACTATCCTAGAGCTGAATTGTTTAAACAACAAGAAAACATATTTACATAATGTTTGTAGTAAATTGTACTAGATTGTTGAAATAAAGATGAAAATAAATATTTTATGCTCCCTTCTTAAGTTAGAATACCAGTAATTTTCTTGGTTTGTCACTGTGGACCATGTACTAAAGTGCATATTACTAATAAATAAAGCTATCCTCTAAAATGTTTTGGGTATTTGTGGAAGGACAATCTTCCCGCACCCAAATGTCCTTTGTGCACATCAAAATTAATGGCTGCTCATGTCTCTCGTATAAAGTTATGTAGTATTTGCATGGAATTATGTATAGCCTCTTGCATATCTTATGCATAAATTACATACAATGCCTACAAATGTTCCCCTGTATTAATTCAATATATTATGTAACAGTCTGAAAATTTGAAGTTTCAATTCTTTGAAATTTTCTGGAATCTCCTTTTTTTCTTTTTTAAAGCATACAAAATAGTGGAAAAAATAAAAACAATACAAAATTTCATTAATCAAAGTAACAGGAATTCAACAATGGTTTCTGTATTGCATGATATCTTTAAGTTAATTGTTTAGGTTACCAGGTATAAACCTACAAAAATGGCTTTAAAAATGTTACTCAGGTATAAAAAGAAAGATGAAGTCAAGGATTTTATAGATAAATGGATGCAACTAGAGACTATACTGGTAAGTGAAATAAAACAGACTGTATGTGCAAATATCTTATTTTCTTAGTCGTATAAGAAACTGAAAGAGTAAATAAAATCTGAAAGGTACAGTCGATACAGCAAAATGGAAAGAATTTGTTCAATGGTAAGGAAAAAATTGGGAGGAGGAAAAGGACAAAAGAAAAAGGGAAAAAAGATATTTGTGTACATATACAGGATAGTTTTGTTAATTACTCTGCTGATTTCTGCTGGTCTTTGGAAATGAACATTTAACGATTAAATATTTTTCTTTTTATTCTCATGTTTTTTTTAATTTATTATAACTTTTTTGGATTTTTTTCTTGTTTTATATGTTCAATCCATGGTTGAATGAATCCTAGGATTCAGCACCATTGAATAGAGGGTAGTGGTGGTGGTAACTATATCCATTCTAACAACTCGTTCAATAGTTAATAATTTCCCAAGAGTTTCACCTGAAGATAGTTTTTACACATAAAATTTTGTACCAGTTGAGTATCACTTACTGAATTCTTTGGACAAAAAAAGGATTCAGAATTTATATTCTTAGTACCAACCAAATAGCTCAGTGGATTAAAGCACTTGCAAGCAGGTGCAGGGGCTAGGAGTTCAATCCCTAGGCCTGCCCTGCTGGCCCTTCCCCTGGGATGCACAGAGAATGCAATTGGGACTGGGAGTGGTGGCACATGCCTGTAATCCCAGCTCTTTGGAGGCTGTAAACAGGTGGATCACTGAGTCTGATCTAGTAGTGAGACCCTGAACATCCCATAGACCCTTCCATAAAATACACACACACACACAAAAAAGAATTCATATTCTTTTCAGATATTGGAATATTAACATTTGTAATAAAGTATCTTTGGAATGAGGTACAACATTTTGGAGACAACATTCATTTATGTTTAATATATACATTATGCAAACAGACTGAAGGCAATTTTGCACTTTATTTTTGATAAGTCTGTGCATGATACAAAGTTACACCATTAAACATATCCACTTTTGTGCTATTGGGGGTGTTCAGCATGTTTGGATTTGATAGCCTTTTACATATTGGGCTTTTGGATCCTAGATACTTAATTTCTACAGGATCATCATTTCTGAGTTTTGTCTTAGAGACTGAACTTGTTCCTCAGGTACTGAAGTTTTTTGTTTTTTTTTTTAATGAACTTTGTTGACTTGATCTTAACTTAGGAAGCTTATTTTCCTTGGAAGAAGAAAAGGAAAGCTTGCTCACACATTTTTATCTTCTAAGATCTAACAGGTCTAATTAGGATAATAATTTCTGTCATGGGAATTTCAAAGAAAAAGAGGCCAACGCAGCTCCAGAGACGCATTATTAAACTGTCGGCCTCACAACAGTGCTGTACTTTATCCAGTTTCCTCATTTCAGCCTTATGTCTTTTTTTCCATCTTACTAATCAGCATGTCTTTTCTTATTATTATCTATATGTCGATAATAAAAGTAATGTATGCATCCCGTGTGTGATTGTGTATGCTTTTTTAAAATGAAAACATGTAATATAAAATTGATTTGGAGGGTTTTAAATTGGAATGCCTTGAAATTATTATTTTTTTTTGCAAACTTGAATTTAAAATACAGATAAAGAAATGGAATGAGTCAACTAAAAAAGGAAAATATTTACGTTCTTCATGTGCCTAATATAGACACGTGTAGTAATATGAATATCATGCCATCATAATAAACTATTACAGTAGGAAATAATTATGGTTGTTATTTAAATATAGATATTAGAGTATAAGGTTTGGAGAAATTTGATGTAAGTTAGGGAAAAATAGTTCTCAGATTGGTTCAGAGAGAGAGCTCTCTTTGATTATGGGGAAAAATTTTTGTGTTTTATGAATGTTTGAATTAGGGTAGAAAAATTTTAAAAGGATATATTTACCTGTGATGTAGGAGAGGTAATACTAGCTTTAATAAATACGGTCAGTTTATATTTATCAAGTAAAGATAAAATGACCTGTATAGATTAGATGGTCAGTATATACTGTGTAGAAAATTAGCTTCATAATTTAATTAAATTTAACAATGAACATATTTTCCTTATAATAATCCTTATTTGTCTTACTAGTAGAGTGAGGAAATTTGTTATAAATTTTAATTAGCAGGAAAAACAACTAACAGAAGATATTGAGAAAGATTAGAACATGACTAAGCTGGCTAGGATACACAGTGTGACTTGTTAATTACAAAAGTTGGTAACTTGGTGTCAACTAAAAAAAGAAAATATACCCCTCACAGGGTCTTGTCTGTGCTTTCCCCCGGTATGGCCATTTCTCTCTTAGGGCATGATTTTAGTCAATGTCACTATCTTGTCTTTTTACATGACTGGAAGCCATCTTGTCTTGTCACACCATTTTAGGTCAGACACTGTCATGTTTGTTGCTAAATCTTTTCCTTGTTTTTTCTAACAAAATTTAGATAATGTAGAAACATAAGGCTGATATCCTGAGCAGGACAAAAGAACAGCCCATAAAGCTTTACTCAAGTGACTGTGTGTTAAAACAAGAACCATCTTTGTTCAAGGGACTCCATTGACTAAGGGAATCCCAGTGCTTGGGGGTTATTCTACTCTGATTGCATGGGAGTTTCAAAAAACTAGTGAAAGTCATCAAGTGGCTCAACCTCATCTCCCTAAGGAGTCAGCACACCCCAGTATAGAAAAAATAAGCAGCAGACTTTTCATCCATAAAAGATGCCAACATGATAGCTGAAGCGGAGATATCTTTCTAGTGAATACTGGAGACTCACAAGTATTGTTCTGAGCTCACTGAGCCTCCTGCTTCTGCAAGGGTGTCATTTTAAGGACCTGTGACCTACTTGTTTTTCTCAGCAGGTTTCAAGATGAGCCATGGGAAACCTCATAAAATGTGCCTCACAGATTCAACCAACATGACCACTTGCTCATATCCTTCATCTGTGGGAAAGTTTTTGATCTTGCTAATTTTAAAAAGGAGCAGCTGAGGTAATTTTACAATATGGTTTTGGCTCAATATTACCTGGGAAGTGGTGAGTGATGAGTAAGGATGGCAGTTTAATTTACGATAATATTTTTTCAGTTAAATCATTTTCCCTAACACACAGCGGGTGGGAAAAAAATCCTTTCTGTTCAGGCTTTTGTGACTATTACCAGAAAAAGCCTAGAAACTATTCTACATAGAGATGGATGTCCATCCATTGGCTAACTGTTAAACATTTAGCATTCTAAATAATATACGAGAGCTTGAGTAAAGATCTTTGACCAGGGACTATGGTTATAGTGGAGGGAAGGAAGGAAGAGAGGGATATTTTTGATGATCCTGTCCTTGGGTCCCCACCTGTCTCTCAGATGACATGGGTCTCTCCTGCCTGTTAAATGAGGACACTTCAAATGGCATTAAAGATACCTATGACCCAAATGCTGGACATGGTCTTTCCAGTATTGAACAGTTGGGATAAAGGAAAGGGACAAAGAAAATCTAGGATTGTATTTGTGAAATTGACAATTCTTTACACTCACCTCTTGAAAGGAAAACAAAAAGCACTCTAGGCTCCTGTTTGAAGTCTGAGATCTCAGGTCAGTGGACTAGAAACTATACCCAGCCAATCCCTGGGTCCTCCTTTCAGTTGAGGCAGCCTGTGTGCCTGACCCATGGCACTGGATGTTTGACAGTGTCCACTCCCAGAGTATGGCTACACAAACCAAGACCCTTTACTGCTCTGAAAATGCCCAACAGTCCTACAATGCCCCTCTGTCCATGGAAACTGCATCTCCTATGAGGAACTCTGGATAATGTTGTGTATCATGGTTGAGCCAAATAAATTATTTTATTCTGTTTTTACTTACTTCTATGGAAAACCCTCCACTACATCTACAACCATACTTAGGGTCAAGAGAGCCCCTGGTCAGACATCTTTACTCCTGCTCTAATGTAGTATTTTTTTTTTTTTATGTATTTCAGGGAAGGGTCTACAAGGTGTTCAGGGTCTCACTACTAGATCGGACTTGTAGTGATCCACCTGTTTACAGCCTCCTAAGTGCTGAGATTACAGGCGTGCACCACCGCACCCATCTCATTCACCATCTCAGTGTGCCCTGGGGATAGGACCAGCATGGCAGGCCTGGGGAACAAACCCCCAGTCCCTGAGCCTGCTTGCAGGCACTTCAATCTGCTGAACTATTTGGCTGGCTCTTGACATAGTATTTTGAATGCTCAGTGTTCAACAGTAAGTTTCTAATGTTCCATGATATGCTACTCTTTTTCCAGGAAAATATTTACTAGCAGATTTAAGCAATTCTAAAATTGTGGCCAAGGAAGAAAGAGATTATAGTGGTTCAGACTAGGACAAGCTCTCTGATTTAGCTAGCCAACAGGTGGATGCTGCCCCATAGTATAATGGAATATCTGATTTAAGAAATCCTTACCTCTTCTACATCTCAGAAAAGGGAGTATTTCTTTTGGGTGTCATGAACCAAAGACCAGATAGAACAAGAGCTCACCTACTGTGATACTTTTCAAAATGTTGGATACAATGACTCCTCTAAGAGCAGAAGCAGTGTAGCAGCTACAACTATGCTCATGGAAGTAACTGCAAAACTAACAGCTGCAAAACTTTAGGCGAGAATCTAGAAATCAATTTCATTCTTAGAAAAAGGTTTTTCTTTATTGGAAAATTATCTCTTCATTAATAAAAATATATCTGATACCAGTTCAACTTTAGCTAGACATGACAATTTAGAAAGATGATCCTTGTTAAAGGAAAATAATCAATTTAAATTTTGATAAATTCCTAAGTAAGGATGAGGTTAATACTTTTAAATGAAAGGCTGGGGAGACGGCCAGTGGAATAAGTGTGTGCCTGGAAAGTGCAAAGGCCTGAGTTCAATCCCTGGTTCCAAAAAAACCCCCCAACTTTTAAATAGAAATGGGAGAAGCTTTTGGACTAAGCTTTACCACTAGAGCCCTACAGACCAGGCTGAAATTTCTTCTCTCTTATAAGAAAAGTGACATAGAAGTGACCGATGGGATATTTTTGCTTTTGCATTCTTTTCTTCCTTTAAAACCAACCTACTTGCCATGTTGGAGCACTTATCCTATGGATTGAAATGTTGCCCAATGCTAGATTGAAAAATCCAATTAGTGTCTTTAAGAAAAATTGTTGTAATTTTGTCCTTTGAGTGTATGCTCTCATCCTTTTGAAGTATTTCTATTTTTATGGCCTTTCATTCAAAAACTACAATACATTGCCTGAAACTAATGTCTTAAATGACATCTTATTATTGATACTTAAAAAATATCTTTCTAGACAAATGAGTTGAATGGAAGTCAACTAAAGTATCTTCTACCTAATGAATCTACAGTGATTAAATTCTTAGAGGAAGAAAGAAGCATGCAATTTTTTTTTGTTTGTTTTTTATGGAGCCAGCTCATGGTGGCTCAATACAATTAGTATGAATTTATAAAAGATTTTCTTTTCCTGATGTATACATTTTCAGGATGATTTATTTCATATCATAATAATTTGTTAATGCTACGTTTTAAGATGTGAGTTCAGATATTTAAGAAATATTAATAGTGTATACACAGTGATATTTTGGTTCAGAAACTTAAATCATTCCACAATTCTAGTTGCAAAATGAATTGGTCACAAACTGAATAAAATTTCCCTGTAAGGTTCAATGTAAATAAGGTTAATCCATTCTAAAATGTATGCAGTTTTAACCAAAAAATTATAGAACAAGATACAATACAGTACAGTACAAGAAGAGAGAACAATAACCTTGTTTGAGGTGACTTCAAGTGTGGAGGACAAGAAGGTGGCTGATGAGGAGGCTATTATTTGTAGAGTAAATACCCCCAAGGAGGATATATAGGAGATCTCCTTCAAGAGTTTCTATCTTCCTTGTCTCTTAGCTTCAGGGTCAATTTTGATGAACAATTTTTCTAATGTCAGTTGATTTTTCCTATGCTGCATCACTCCATGGAAATGATAGATTGCATTTTCTTTCATCAGATTCAACTGATTTATCAGAATCCATTGTTCATTATAGTTATGCTGAGAATGTGTTTCTCAAAGAAATCCTGGCACCCATTCCACTTTTCCAGAATGGGTTTTATCTCATCACTGCTAACCACCTCCCTCTCTTCCTCTCCATTAGTGGAATGCTCCCTAACAAGTGCGGTCTCCTGCTCATTCTGAACTGCAGCAAGTCCTTCCACCATTAGCTCCTCCTTAAGGAATTCAGTGAGCCCCACTACATCTCTTCCATTGAAACCAGACCCATATTCTTTTCCACAGACACAGTCTCCTTCACTCTTGTGCATCAGACGTTAAGTGACACATTATGGACCTTTTCCTCAAGACTGAGTTTAAGTCCGGTACTTGACAACTTCCCAGGCCTTTTCAATGAGATAGATGCATTGGAAGACATGGAAACATCTATTCTAGAACTCTCTTAGTGTCAATTGCAATTCTTCAGTGACATGAGAACACCTGGTAAACAGTGACTTTGTGTACAACTTCTTGAAGTTAGAGGTCACTTGCTGATCCATGACCTGCAAAAGAGTTGTCATTCTGTGGGGAGGTTTGACCTTTATAAAGTCATACTCATCATCAGTATCTCCCACCAATCCTGAGGGACATGCCATTGCATCGTACATTAGAAGAAGACACCTTTCAGGTAGCTGGTTGTCAGAAAAATGGTTCTTGATGGTGGGGTGTGAACATCTCATGAACCCATTCGATGTACACCTGATTTGTGACCCAAGCTTTTGTATTGACTCGCAGCACAAAAGATCATCTGGCTTTGTTCACATTGTGACCATGGATGCACAGGGGCCTGGGAATGGTCCACCAGTAGTAGTTGAACCTTCAGTTTGGCTCTAGCCTTCCCACACAGCAACAGTGTCAATCCATTCTTCACCAGCTTATGCCACGGAAGTGCCTTTTCCTCATGCGTAATATTGACACCATGTGGCATCTTCTTCCAGCAGAGCCTTGTTTCATTGCAGTTGAATAGCTATTGTGACATATCTTTCTATCTCCATTAACTCTAAATTCTTTCTTGTAGCTTCTTTTGGGGTTTTTTTCAGACTGGAAGCCCCACCATATGTTTTAACACTGGATGCAGCTTCTCCTATGGGATTTATCAAGCCATCCTTGACTATCTTTAACTTCATTACTTGTTATCCTGTAGAGAGGTCTCTCGCAGCAAGTTTTTGTGCAGTTTTCAGGCTTTTTCACCAACCATTGTTGCACTAATGCTATCACAGGCCAGCTGTTTCTCAATCAAACACACTAACGAAAGGTTTTCCACCCACTTTGGTTACACTTTTCTTGTTTCCATGAAAAAACACTCAACGACACAATTAACAATTTGTGGAGGTTTCTGTCCATAATCAGCTGGCTCCAAGGCAGGATGGCACTACACAGGGGCAATGATTCAAGGCATCAGTAAACAACAAAGCAGCAAGATCAAGAAATGGGGAGAGAAAGCCTCCTTTTCTCTATTATATCATATACTTATTTTCTTCAGTTTTTCTTCTTTCCACTCATGTTCTGCACATATTTGTCACCCCCATTACTTCTTGCACTTTCTTTTTACCACTATACTTTGTACTTTCTTTAGAGCTTTGCTGACTGAATAGTACTGTACAGTGTTTTATGTGCTAAAGAGAACTCATAAAGGCTTCACAGTAAATGTGCACAGGACTTTCTGTGGCTACAATCTTAGTTAGAGAAAGCCATGATCACCTGTCAGAACAGGGAAGATGGCTGTATTTGTATTTAGCACTTGATATGGAGATCACAAACAGAAGCAACACTTTTGCTGAACACTTATGTTTATGAATTGAGTTGTTCAAGAATAGAAACATTCCTGAACTGAGTTGTCACTCTATGATCTGTGATGATTCCTCTGTTGTGTAACTTCACAGTGAAGTTACACATTTGTTCACAAATCCATTCCTGAAATGGATCTTTCTGAAAGATTAAGAATAATTTCATGGTAACATGGAGTTAGAATTTGCTTTTCCTCCTCTGAGAGTGCAACAAGTATTGATGGTCTTGTAGAAAGTATGCATTGGAAGAGACTAACCAATCAGACTGAATTTTACTTTAGGTGGCAAATTCACTCATTGCTAACATTAATTCATCTTCTTCTCTGTTGCTTGCTATTTCCTACCCTTTCCTACATCAAAATTATTTTCTGGGGCTGGCGAGATGGCTCAGTGGTCTAATGCACCTACTTGGAACAAGCTTGGCGAAGTAC
>NDGM011134464.1:0-12661 GCA_002564305.1 Octomys mimax | reverse complement strand
GATCTAGTAGTGAGACTCTGAACACCCTGTAGACCCTTCCCTAAAAAAAGAAAAAAAAAAAAAGGTGGCAAAAATGACAGGATAAGTGTGTTCTAAGGAAGGGGGAGTTTTCTGAGTGGAGATTAATGTGTTGTGCTGCAGTAGAAAATTCTAACTCAAACCTTCCCTGTATGTCTGGATCACTCCTTCCATCTGTTTTCCAGGCACTACCCAAAGCTGTGCGAAGGAGCCTTTCAGGCTAACATCCACATGATATTGAATAAATCATTTATCTCTCTGGGCCGTGGTATCCTCGTCTTTACAATGAGAAGGTAAGTTGAACTGGACACCTATAAAATATCTTTTAGCATTCCTTTTCTGATTTCAGTCATGTATACCTCACTATAGAAACCTTGGGGAAAAATTATGAAGTAGAAACAAGATAATTAAAGCCACCCATTAATCCCACTGTCCAGAGAAAGCCACTGTCAATATTTTGCTTTCACCTGCCTTCTGTCTGCATAGAGTATTACAGAGTAAAGTAATTCTGCATGTACAATTTTCTATAATGTTTCTTCTTGCCAATGTTAAGTGATCATAAGCGTTCTCTGTATCATGAGAAATTATTTGGACCTCATTTCTAAGGCTCCTTCTGATACTAAAATTCTGCTATCAACATGTGTTCCTCTGTAGCAGCAGAAATCATAGGGAGGAAGGTGCCTTTGAGTGGTCACTCTTAATTCTTGTTGGCCTTTGCATCGTGCTAGGACACCAAAGGGCTCCTTGGGTCAGCTGGCTCACCCCACTGATTCAGCTCCTTAGCTCATGAAAGTGGAGGGCGTTGTAGAGCTTCTATGGTGAGGCACTGGCAAGTGGTGATGTGTTTAAAGAAGTCAACTATTATCAAGAATGACCTTATACACTGGCAAAAGACGAGGCTCCCTAAAAGTATATTTTCAAGGATAGTTCTACTAAATTTTTCTCTATCTTCTACTAGTAATGTTTAAAATTCTTTTATCATAAAACAAGACCTTTGGTTACAAAATTAGGTACCATTTAAAATAAAAACAATTTGGATAAAGTAAACACATCAATTGAAATTCAATGTATGTCTGGATTACTCCTTCCATCTATTTTCCAGGTTTCCTTATAACCTTAAGGAAGGTTAAGGTAAGAGACAGATGTGTGCTCAGCCAAGAGCACCCTGGGTTCGCAGGGAGACGGCCATTGCTCAGCCCACCTGCAGACTGTGTGCAAGCTGCAAGTCTGAGTTCTGGCTATTGACCTGTCAGTGGAGGACGATAAGACAGTTCTAGACCCGAGTCGAAGAGCCAGTCCTCACCATTCTTCAGTTCTCTATTCCTTTCCTGCCCCATTTGGATGTCACATTCCTGAATGTATTATGGGTATATTATGTAAATATACCAATTGCTCATAAGAAATGCAAATATTATGTACTACAAACATGTATTGGGAAAGATAAATTTTAAAAAATGATAAAGTGGAAAATGGAGGAGGTTTGCCCAAGGTGCCTGTGAATTTGATGTGAATGAGAAACAAAAATTTGCTGTGTGAAGCTGAGATTTTAATGTGTGTTTGCTTCTAGCTTATTTGGAACAATGCAATGATAAAGATCCCTTTGTGAGATTAGACATAGGTTTTAGAAAAGACAGGGAGAAAGTATAGGCTCTTAAACTTAGTTGGGTAGAAATTCAGTTTGGAGGAGGACCAGGGAAGCCACTAGCCCGTGCAGCACCTGATGTGTGAATCAGAGAAAGGAATCACCAGGTGAACAAGTCTATATGCTGTCCATGTACCTGGAATTGAACAAGGAAGTAAGTGCCTGGCAGCTAATGAGAGCCTGGGTTCTCACTGCTGGAACAGAGGTTAGAGTAAGTAAGAAGAAGGCGCTGGAGGATCGATGTAGTAATGGATTGGAGTGGAGACATCATATGAATTTATGATCAGTGCAATAAATACATGTATGCACGGGAACATCAGTGCACCCCCCTGCAATTCCTTGCTCTGTCTGCTGATAAGCCTAGGTATAGCGACACCCTTAGAACACAGGCACGGTAACACCTTGATTTTAGTTTCTAGTACAATCAAATGAAACACGGATCCTTGACAAAATGCCTAATGCTAAGACTGGGGCCAAAACTATGCAAGAAGTGCCTAGAACACCTTAGGGTGGCAGAAAATAAGATGCGCTCTGGGCTGGTTTCCTAGAGCTGGCATAACAGATTGCCACAAAGTAGGGGGCTCAGAACCATGAAAATTTATTCTCCCATAGTTTGGGAAGATATAGAGGTGTCTCCAGGTCCATATTCCTCTAAAACCTATAGGAGAGAATCTTTCCTGTCTTCTCCTAATGTCTAGTGTTCTTTTAGACAACCTTTGGCATTTCTAGCTTACAGGTGAGTTGCTCCAATCTCGACCTCCACTGTCACACGATTCTCTTCTCCTCATGTGGGTCAGTCCTTTTTTTATAAGGAGACCAGTCATGTGAACTAAGGTTCTATTTTACCCCTGTATGACTTCGTCTTAATTAGTTAACATCTGTAATAGCCCTATTTCAAAACAAGGTCACATCTTAGGAAGTCAGGACTTCACCATATTGTGTTGGGATGTACAGGGCTATCTGTACCATACTCCACAAGAAGGAAAAACACCCGCAGTGACAAGGGTGTGACAAGAGACATAGAAGCCAATAGGAAGAGCTCCCCCTGTCAAAGACAGGACATTGAGCAACAAAACAAAGCACTATTGGGTTATTACCCAAAACGTAAGTCCGCATTGATCTAGATAAATGATTGGAGAAGTAAACAAGCAAAAAACAAATGGAGGAGAATGGAGAAACCATTAGTGCAGAAGAACTCTGAATACTTTGTGTAGATGCCCTATCCTTCAGGGGGAAGCGTTCCTCCCGAGGCCTTATGTGGGAGTGCGCACAGTGACTTCCTTGCAAAGAACACAGTATGAAAAGTGGGGAAAGAGGGTAATTCCGTAGTGAAGAAGCCTGGTGACCACACTCTCAGCCAGCAAGCGAGGTCACTGTCAACAGTGCTGTCATGTTCATACTACATTTCCTTGATATGAGTGATGGATGGGGCCGTCACCTCAGTGGTCATAATCCCAGTCTGGTCATGAGGAGTACTGGGTGCATACTCTGCAGGGACACTTGGCCTCCTCACACTGCTGATTAGAACACATAGAACCTGAGAAAGAGTCACAACCAAGTGAAGCCAAAGGAGACAAGACTAATTTAGGTCCCATAAGTGGGCTCCTGGGACAGAACAAAGAGACATAATGTAGAAACTAAGAAAACTTGAATAAAATACAGACATTAGTGAGTAATAGTTTATCAGTATCAGTTCATCAATTACAACAAATGTACCAAATCAATGTAGTGTGTTAACAATAGAGAAAAGTGGATGTGGGTATATAGGATTCTCTTGACTATTCTGGAGCTTTTCTTCAAATCTAGAACTATTCTCAAATAAAAAAAATCATTTAAGTGAGTTACGTGTGACAAGAGTGGCATTGATTCTCTGCTTGTCCCACCAGTAGAGACATGCACCGGGAGCTCTCTCCCCCAGGCTGCTCTCACCTCGGATGTGTTTGGGAGCCCTGTTCACCCTTCCCTGTCCACTGAGTTCCCTGCAGCGAGAAGTACTCCAGAGTGGGAGAGCTTTCTCGAGGGACCTCCATTCTAAGGGGCCAGAACTCCCTTGTTCTGCAGTCTGCATCACCGCCCCCTGTGCCCCCCCGTGCCCCCCGCTGGTACAGAAGCGACAGTGCTACGGAAAGCCTATGGGATATGGCTAAGCTAAGACATGGGTTTGTGCGCAGTGGAGTAGTACACACACTGTAGCCAAAACAACGCTCACACACATTTATGGCTCAGTCACGCCACTTTTTGCTAATTTGTTCCTGAGAAAATAATGCTAAACATCCAAAGCAAAAATCCCTGAGTATAATAACAAACTCAGTCTAAGAATCTAACAGTTGAGAAATGGTTAAGTAAAGTTATAGTACATAGACTTGATGGAATAGTATGGAACCGTTAAAATGATCATTTATGAGAATTATATAATATAGAAATTTCATATGATAATTATGCTGAGTGAAAAAGGAAACATAAAAAATATAAGTTAAGATAATTACTGCCATGTTAAAATATGCATAAGAAAAAAGACTCAAAGGAAATTTACCAAAATGCTAACAGTGTTTGTATTAGACTGGTGGGATTTGAAGGGACTTTTTTTTTTTTTTTGTTTTTCTAGTTGCCAAATTTCCTATGATGTGGTAATATTGCATTATAATGGAGAAATTATTTTTAAAATTGTCAGGGCCTGTCCCCCAGTGCATATGAATAGTAGAACAGGGTCCCACTGTATTTGTGGGAAATTGTAATAATGGTTATCAATAATAAAATAATCTTAATAAAATTAATATTATAAGAAACAGAGCTCAGGAAAGAAAGGTACAGGGATTCCTAACATAGAGACAATGACTTCCTCGAGGATTAAATGCAGTCTTTTTCTTATTCAAGTGATGGCAACTCTGTCAGTCTCAGCCGAGTAGGGAAAAAGGTCCAACACCAGGCTTGCGTGCTGCTCACTGACTGGTAGCCAACTAGAAAACACCCTGGTCAGCCCTCTGCCACCGTTCCCCATGCTGGGGTTCCTTGGTTGACACTGTGGAACCCTGTTTGGACAAATCTGGGCTTCTCTGCTGGTCTGGCTTGGGGAACACCTTGCATGGGGACTCCTTTGATTTGCTAGTTGGCCTGAGCTGCTGGACAGCAGTTGGTGGTGAGTGAATGCCAGTAAAAAGGACAGGACAAGGAGCCTATCTTTCCTACTGAGCAATCAGGAGCTGCTCTGCCACAAGGATCTACAGTGAGAAGCAGCATTCCTTTTGCATATCCTGATGTAAGTTACAGGAAATCTTGGCTGATAAGAGTTACGGTAACCTTTGGGATTTTGTCTGCAGTAAGGGACAGTAGATGGCATCACAGGGGGATGGTTCTGTTCTCAGTAGGCATGTGGGTTGAGTGTAGTACTAGCTGAGCTGGGGGTCATGGACAGGAGACAACAGCTTTTGGAATGAATGAGTGGTAGATGAAATGATGGAGCCAATCAACTGCCACTGGGATAGATTTTCCTACTTCCTGTGGTATATGTTTTCAGGACTCTGCAATTTGCAATATGTGGATCACTAGTAAACAGTCTGTTTTATGACTGGGGAGTTTGCACAATTAATATCACAGGCCCACTAACCTGGTGGTGTTTATTATTTACATAATTTAAATTCTTGCCAAATGCTAAAACAATAGAATTTACTTTGCCTCAAATCAATACAAATACGTAGCAAACACACAACAGAACTTTCCCTGTGCCATTTTTCTTGCCAAAGCTAAAGAAGGGAGACCCAGCTTCTCATGCAAACTCCTGGCATCTTCCTGTTTTTCACTAGAGCAAAAGAAGCCTGTTTTTTTTTTTTTTTCCTGGAAAGATAAATTTTTAATGAATGTAAATGTTCTCTCAGTTCCTCAGTTTGGCAGAAGGGACGGCACAGCTTGGACAGCCAGGCTTGGGGACACAATTGCCCCGCTTCTTGTTATTTCTTTTCCCTTTCACTGCTCAGTGAGGCACAAATGCTCGCCACTTGTGTCTTTGTTTTTGAGTCTGCTGTGCCCTGAGCCAACAGAGACAGCCCACCCTCCAAGAGAAGACTCTTGCTGAACTGGCCTCCTAGGAGCCGATTCTAACTGGAAGTGGGTCACTCTGACGTAGGTGCTCTTCCCTCTGTGTCCTCTTGGCATCCTATGAGCTACATTTAATAATACTGATCAGGCATCAGGCACGGTTCTGTTTAATCTTCCCAGGGACACTCTGAGATAACCACCATTCCCATCATCATCACTTTGCAGATGGGGAAGCTGAGGCACAGCAGAGTCAAGTCATTTACTATAACCGCTTTGTGAGAAACGTGTCAGGTGGGCCCCAAGGCCTGTGTGCTCAGCCAGGACAACATGCGGCCTCCCAAAGCACCTGACACCTGCTATGATTCATGTGCAGAGGAGTGGGGGATGGGGCTGGGCACATGACACAGATGACAATCTGGATGTAACCATGCTTTTCTATTCCTATTGATGCTGCCTCCCCGGCTGCTCTACAAGTCCCAGCTCTCGCATTCACCTTGGTCTCACAGGGCTTCTGTTCCATGCTGGCCTTGGATTTTTCTCTCTGCTACTCAGAGGGGGATGCAACTCACATTCTGCATTGCTTTAGCTTCTGTGGTCCTTGGCTTTGAGCTTGCGACAGGAATGCACTCATTTTCTGATCTCCCCAGTCAGCCTCCTAACAAGAACTCTACATGGCTGCAAACACACACCAAACAAGTCCAAGGGAATAGTGTGGCATGACTTGGGGTATCCTTCTGGTGTGAAACCTGAGCGTCAGGCTCCCAGAGAGACCTTAAGGCTTTCAGGATGGAGGGGAGCTCGTACTCTGCCAGGTGCATTGTACCTTCCATGCTATTTGGACTAAAAGCCTGGCTAGCCTCACCAGGTCTATGATCACCCATTCTTCACATTATTAACCACAGAGGCCTCTCACTATAGCTACTGAAGGAGCTGACTCTTTTAATCTGGACATAGGCAGAGTTCAATCTGGAGTCACCAAGGCAGCTGCATGTTGTATTATCCCCGTCATAAGGCAAGGGGCGAGAAATAATGAACTCTTCCATTGATTTCAGTTCCCAAATCATGACCTCCATTTGTAGGAAATCAGCATTTTCTAAATAATCATTATCATTAAACAGTGCCATGCATTAAGCTTCTACTGAAGTAGGAGGCTGGGCATTCTGTCAAGGCAAATCCCTGTCAGGCTTTCTTTGCCCCAGTGATCAGCTAGGTCATGCACATCTTCCTGGCTCCTGTGACATTCTATGAGTAACTCTATCACTGTCTGCGATGATGATGGAACTCATGTGTCCATCTCCCTATGCGACCCTGAGCTCTTCAGGGACAAAGACCACCCTTCATTATCTTTGCATTCTCAGGATCCAGCAGCTTAGACACACAGTAGGCACTTGAAACAGTTTTGTTCAATAGTAACAATTTGTATTTCCCGCATTGATGCTGCAAACCTATTGCATCAGCACCCTCCTTTTCCTTCTTTGCTGCCCTTGTATTTAGTGTTTTTCACCAGGAAAGTCAACCTCACCGTGTACTTTGCATTCTATCTCTCGCTACCATCTCAAGAACTCCAGCCTTTCCATTCTCTCCTCTTTCTTGTATACTTCTCTAATCTGGATCTGAAATGTCCCCCAAAGACCCACGGGTAATGGGCTTGTTAAGGGTTTGGTCACCAGCTTGGTACTATTGGAGAGGTGGTGGAAGTTTCAAGAGGCAAAAGCTAGTAAGAGGTTTTCTCGTGAGTGGAGTTGTGCCCTCAAAGAGGATAGTAGGATCCCACTCTTTTTCCCTTTAGACTTTGCAGTGGCCATGAAGTGAAGAATTTGCTCTGTCCATGCTCCCTGATATGACACAGTGTTTTGCCACTGGCCTAAAAGCAATGAGGCCAACTGACCATGGACCAGAGCTCTCAAAGCTGTGAGCTAAAGTAAACCTTTCATCTTTTCAAGCTGATTAACTTAGGCATTCGTTACAGTAATGAAGAGCTGACTAATACATGTATCACACCTCTTTCTCTCTTTTCTAGATCATTTCCATCAACAAAAAGCATGCAAACCCATACTCAATTATCTCCTGCTCTTGAAATCTCCCCTGAATCCAACTGCTTCTTCTGGGTCTCACTTTAGTCTTCTGTATCTCTTTGCAGGAACCCCCTGGGGACAGTTATCTGTACACTTGGGCTCCATTTCACCTTTGCATATCTCTCTTGAGCTCATTCTTCCTGATTGACCATCTATGGTTCCCAAAGTATTTGCTCTTGTAAAGCTCACTATCAGTCTCATAAGCTGCCAGGTCTTGAGGTCCTATCACACCTGACCTCTAGGAAGCAGTCTCCACCGTTGCCTCTGCTGGCTCTTCCAAAAGTATTTCTCCTCAGCATTGGAAACAGTAAGCAATGTACTTTGTTGTTTTCCACCCACTGTTCTCCCTCAGCTTCTTCTAGTCTCCTTGGCAGGCCCCTTCTCCTTCTAACTCTAAATAGAAGGCTCTGGCCCTAATCTTTCTTTTTCTATGATGCATTCTCTTTCATAAGCTCATATATTCAATTGTATATAGCTGACAATTTCCATGTTCAAAATGACTGGATACTAAGCCAAAATTTTGGGTTGTTATTGCTCTTTAGGTCCATGCTTTCTTCTAGTTGGTAGCTTATAACAAAAATCTGGCAACCTCTGTTGACCTCTTGCTCAACAGGTTGAAGTCTGAGTGTGTTTCCTAACTCCTCCCACTCACTCAGTGGCATAGTCCTCTCACTGGCCCTGTGGATCTATCCTGTTCCTTGTCCTTTTGCATCTCCAAACCCCTAAGAAACGGACTAGCTGAACAGTCTTGGCCTACATCTGCAATAAATACCTACTGGATGAATAAATCAGTAAAATGCTGGATGGATGAAAGATCCCTGAACTTTGATTCACACTCAAAAGTGTAGCCTCCTACTACTCATGGACTAGGCCTGTCCCAAATTAGTTAGGTGACATTGGTCATAGAAGCTATGTAATTCACAGATTCTCCATCTATATAATGAGACTAGTAACACCTATCTCTTAGAATTGTTGTAAGGATTCAATAACATAACATCTAGTATATAGTTAGTGCTCAATTCATGCATAAGAAAAAAATACCTAAGACAAATGATGCAACCATTTGATCAATTGTCTTATCCTAGTTTTTTGGCTTGCATCCTGGCCAGCTTGAAGTAAAACCAAATAGCTAATAAATGAATGGATAAATGAGTGCAGACAGCAGCAGCAAGCCAAAAGAAAGAATGACTTTAACCCTGATCTCTTAAGTGGGGAGGAGAGCTGTGGGGAGCCCCGGAGTGACGAGAGCTCAGCTCTGGGGCAGCCAATGAGGTATGGGTGGAAATACACTTTCTCCGCTCTGTTCCTGCATCCACCTGGGCCTGGGCTTTGTGCTGGCTCCTGTTGCTGCTCCCCGAGAGGCAAATGATGGATGGCAACTTCACAAACAAGAACAATGCCTATTGTGTCCTCCTCAGAATCAGCCTGTGTTCTTTTAAAAATGATGAATAAAATAATATACTGACTAAATTGGGTGGTGAGGAGGATTTGTAAATGAGAATACAAATGAGAATGAGGTCACTGCTTAGCTTTGGCAGGAAAGAAAACAAGTGGCCCCCTGAAATGTTTTTTTTTTTCCTTCTGTAGGATAGAAAAGGGAAAACCATTTTTGCTAACAAAAGATCAGAAATTGCCTCCTGAGCACTGGCTGTCTGCTTCAGGAGAAAGCTCTGTGCTTAGGAAACATCTTATTGAGGAAACAGCACATTTAGGGGGCTGTGCTCTCAATTTGGGTGATGTTCGTTGACCTGATGAGATGGGAAATAGTTGAGGTATTAAATCCCAAAGGGAGGGCAAGGCTTATATAAAAACGCAGTTCATCATGGCTGGCCCTGGCCTGATGCAGCCAGCTACCAATTCACCAGGTTCTGCTCATGGGAGCTGCAGCTGGACCGTAGCTCACAGGGTAATCCCCTGGTCACCGCTGATGTCTATGGGATTTACAGGAAATCATACACATTGTATGATTTACAGGAAATCATATATGTACACTGTACAGGTCTGCTGCCTTGTTCTTACCTCTCTTTCTAAAGAAATGAATCCACTCAGTGCTCATTTTCATGATTTAGGAGGGGGCTGGGGAGATAGTTCAGTGGAATAAGTGCTTGCCTGGCAAGCTCAAGGTCCTGAGTTCAATCCCTGATACCACCAAAGGGGGAGAGAAACCCCAAAAAACATGATTTGGGAGGGAAAAAACAAATGGCTCCTGAAATGACTGGAGTGAAGGCTTTTTCAGGCCCAGGAGTCTGGGCAAGTGGCTAAGCCATGGCCCTGGCCAGCCAGCCCCAGCTAGCCTGGGACCTGCCACCTAACCAGAACTCAAGGCTGAAAGGCCCAGTGTAGATGAGCCCAAGCCAAGGTCAGGAGGAGCAGGAGCTGAGGGACGGTTGCCCCTGGCCTGCCTTTGTCTAGAGAGCCCTTCTCTCTTTGTAGAAGTCTCAGGAGACTGCGGGACCAGCCAGGGTGGGGCTCTAAGAGTCGAAGTGTGGAACGTGGAGGTGCTGCTGACTCGTACGTGTTGTCTGCACTCCAGACAATCTAGGGGGACACAGAGAAGGGACCCAAGGGGTAGGGGAAGGGCTGCTCTCTGCAGACAACAGGTCAAATCCCTGCATTATGGCCACCTGTCCTCAATTCTTGGTGCCTCTGGCAGCTTCCCAACTCCACCTTACCCTTTGGCGCAGGCCTGCTCTTTGCTAACAAGTCACAGAGCCAAGCTGGTAAAATCCTAAATATGAGAGGGGACACAATATGAACAAAGTGGGGCTGTGGGCACAATTACAGCTGACACTTCATGAAATATGTTGGAAGTATTAGATGAATTCCTGAACCCTGGGGGCCCAAAGCTGTACTCCTTTAACCCTTTGCGTGACTCTGTGAGGTAGATGCTGTTGTCAGCCTCGTTCTGGAGTTGGGAAAATGCAGATGCAGAGTAGTTAAGTCATTTACCCCTAGTCCATGGGACAGCCTGGACAGAGGCCAGAAGTGTAGCTCTGACCCTCATGTGACTGGATCTTCACTTCCTTGATGGCCATGTAGTTCTTTCAGCGGTTCACCCAAGACTTCAGAAGACACACTCAAGGTTTTTCACAGCAGCACTGTTTATTAAGAATCCCCAAACTGACAACTCAATTGTCCACTCACTGAAGAACAGAAAAATGAATTATGATATATGCACACAGTGCTATGAGTGGCAGTTACCAGCAACAACACAGATGCATCTTGAATCTAATATTGAGGGGAAAAAAAGCAAGTTACAAAATAGTATATGAAGTCTGGATCCATATTTATAAAGCTCAAGAAGAAGAAGAATTGAAATATATTGTTTAGGGTTATATACATGAGATAAAACTACTGGGAAAACATCGGGAGAAGAATAATACAAATAGTTCTTTTCATGGGGTAGAGATGGATGGCAGAAGTGTGGGTGGCATGGTTAGGACCTAGTCCTTATCCAGGGCACAGATGGCCATTGTGTCATTAAGCTTATAATAGTTCTAATACTACACAATAAAATTAAGGTGTTCAGTATTTTGCATGTATCCTAAAAAGGATGTATTTTTTGCTCCACACCCCTGCCCACTCCAATAAAGACTTATAAGGTGTATGGCCTGGAGGCAGCAGAGGAAAAGAAAATGAAATAACCTTTTGATGAGACATCAGGCTACAAATCAGAGAATGTCTTTGACTCTGGGAGAAAGCCATGGAGCAGGCAGTCTGGGGGAGCTAGTGGGGAGTGAGGCAGGGGGAATTCCACCTCTCCCAGCCTCTTTCAGCTTCTTGGATGTGAATGCTGAGCAAGTGTCAGATGAGTTTGCCAAAGTGAATTAGAGTGACAACAGGCCGGCTGGTCTCACATATCAACAGAGGGCTCCAGCAAAAAGCTGCTGATCAAGGCCCATGCAAGGCGAACTGAACACTTTGCAGTTGTGAAGACTGGCTGGTCACCAACAGTGATTCCTAGGAATCAGCAGGGAAAATCCTTCCTAAGAAAGAGGAGGTTGGAATCTGTGTAAACAATTTCACCCAGAGACTGAGAATTAGCTAAGGGAATGTGTGAATCATTACGTTGGCCAGAGTTTGCCAAAGTCCTCACATACTCATGAAAAGTTCAGGCCAAGGATAGGCAGATATGAGTAACTCTAGTTCCTCTGTATGTCTGAGCTCCATGATGAATAAATTTGCAATGTAAACACACACACTGCTTTTCTTCCCCCTCTCCAAGGACGTGGATTTTAATAGGTGACTGTTGAAAAATTGACAAAATTAAACAAATAAAAGCTTAAAGGAATATGTTTCTAACAGTTGAATTTCCAGGACTAGTGACAGGCTGAGAGGTACTATGAATGAGCTAATACAATGGTTGGATTAAAACACTGAATAGGTAGGAAACCCTACAAATGTTAAGAGTGTGTCCTTCTATGTTACTTAAAAGTAAAAAGTATTTGCAGCCATAAGATAAAGGTAAGGAAGAACAAACAAGATTCTAGTATTTCTCATGATGGATGGAATAAATTTTTAAAATACTGTGTGTTAAATTTTTATCCACAAGATGTTTTAGGTGCCTGTAGAACACTGTCTGTCTCAGGAGTAAATTAGTCTTGGTAGGACCAGCCAATCCTGGGAGATGGTTCCCTCCAGGTTGTATTCACTTTGCAGTCATGAAGGCTGGCTCAAGGGGGCAGGTTCAGAGGACGTGGACTCTGCAGTCCGAAGACCAAGGTCTAGTCCCTGACCTTGGAACTTAATTTGTGACCTTGGGTTTTTTATAATAATCACTTTGAGTCCAGTCTCCTCATCTATGATATGGTGATACTAGAAGCATCTCCACAGGACAGTAATGTCTTGGTTACTTTTCTCTTGTTTTTTTTTTTTTTTTTTTTTTTTAAAATTT
>NDGM011134457.1:0-12088 GCA_002564305.1 Octomys mimax | reverse complement strand
GCCAGCCCTGCCCCCTGGTGGGCTGAGCTGGCCACACACACAAATAAATAAAATTAAAAAAAATTTAAAAAATAATAAAAATACAAAGCCTAATTACTTGGAAATCTTAGTGGGCGCTCAGTGCATAACTTTCTTTTTAAAATTTAACTGTTTATATCATCATTCATATAATCATATAAACTTTTTCTGTATACCCTGTATATTGCAAAATAAACGTATAGTTTCTCTTTCTATAGACCTAACTTATGGTTTTAAGTATCTCTCTGATTTAAGCTTTGTATTATTTGAAGGTCATAAACTTTTGTTGCTAAAAGTTTCAGATAGACTTCTATCATACTGGCAACAGCTGCTAATAATCCTTTATAATTTTTAGTACTTTTAATAATGATCAAATTTGTGTGCCAGATGGCTTGGCACGAAGATGAAGCATTAAGTGGTAGGCAGACAATTTATTTTAGAGGATTGAATTAGAAGGTAATTGCTAAAACCGAGACTAGGTGTAGAAAGTAGAAAATAAAATAAACTGCATTTGATGATGGGAGATAAGAGAGAGCTCTTTATTGCTGGACTTTGGTTTGAGCCATAAAGTGGCACTTTTATGCTTGTTAATGAAATTAAGAGGTAAAGGAAGACAAAAGGAAATGGATTGTGTAGATAATGATAATTACCAACTTGTCTTACTATATCCAGAACTTGAATTCTTTGTATAAGTAAAAATTTCTATGAAGTGAAAATTTGTATTAAGCACAAAGATGGATGTAGTTCTAGTGGCTTAAAAAGTGTCTGAGTTACACATTCATGGCTCTCAGCGAGCCTATAGTTAATCACTGTTTAGGTGTTATCTGAACTTTTTGAATCTTAGCTTATTTTTAAATTAGAATAATACCTTAAGAACATAATGTTAAGGGGCTAGAGATATAGCGCAGTGGCATAAGTGCCTGCCTGGCAAGTGCAGGGTCCTGAGTTCAATGCTCGGTACCCACCTCCCAAAAAAAAAATCCCATAATGTTATGTAAAATAAACACACAGCTTAGATGTCTTATGGTTTTTCTTTTATGAGAAACTAAAGTATAAATAAAGAACAAAATAAGGGCTAGATAATAGGAATCAGGGAGATAAGCCTTGTGCAAGTGGAAATGTAACCAATGAAGGAAGGGAGCGTATGAAAAAAATAATTAAATAATGTTGTATACATGTACCTCGTGGTGAATGTAATCGTTATGTACTGAACCATACTGAAAAAGTTTTCTAAAAGACAGCCCCTCACCCCCAAAACAGTACCTACAAAGAAATGAAGAAGACTTAAAAGTTAAGGCTTCTGATAAGTTCCTTTAATACATTCAACTATGACAATTTTTCCATATTAAGATATTCTTTTCGCTTTTAAAATTGTGAAATTTATATATCACACATTAGTACCACAGTAATTTTTAACCCATCATTGTCAAAGCATAGTTGTTTTTTTTTAAAGAGAATACAGAATAGTGCTTAAAAATATTAGAAATGGTACAGAATTTCACTAAACAAAATAATATATGAATTCAACACTATTTGTTGTATTGCATAGCGTTGTCTTCAACTTAGATGTTCGGATTACCAGATATATGCATGCAAAAGTGGAAAAAGAAGGAAAAAAAGTTACAATAAATAAAGCAAAAAAGAGGGAAAAATATGAAAAAGACCCCCCCTGCAAAAAAAAAGAAAAACCCCATTAAGCGTTAACTGCTCTTTCCATAGACCAGCAGAAATCCTCAGTACAATTATCCAAGCCACCCTGCATACATACATTGATATATCTCTTTCTCCCATTCCCTCTCCTGTCCTTCTCCTTATCTTAGTAATTCCTTTTAAATAGATTCATTCCCTTGTCACAGTATCTATTATGCCCTTCAGATTTTATTCATTCTTTCAGGTTCTCACACTAGGGAGACAGTGTGATGTTTGCACATGTGGGTCTGATTTTTTTCACTTAAGAGTATGGTCCTGGTTGCATGCGTTTAGTAATAAAAGCCTCAAATTTATCCTTTTTTATAGCTCAGTAATACTACATTGTGTGAAAATACCACTTCTTTATCAATTCCTCAGTTGATGGACATTTCGGTCAAAGCATACAGTTTTTACCCTGGAGTATATTTTTAAAACAAATTAATATAGTGTTGAGCCTTTATTCAAGATTGCTATTTTCAGATATTAGAGAAATATTACTTTGACCTACATTTTCTCCTTGTAATGCTAAGGCATTTTAACTTTCATAAGATTCATGTTGCTGAAATTTTCATATTTTTTTATTTGTTAAAGAGAGTAGAAAATAAGAGTACAAAATAGTATTAAAACAAAATTACAGTGATAGAGAATTTCATTTAACAAAATATGAATTTCACAGTATTTGTTGTAATGTAGTTTTGTCTTCAAACTAATTGTTCATATTACCAGATATATACATGTAAAATTGGAAGAAGAAAGAAAAAAGAGGGGACAACATATATAAGAAAAAACAAGAGAAATATATACAAAATAAAGAAGAGGAAAAGGTCAAGGAATTGAAAAAAGGAGACAAAACAAGCCTTAACTGCTCCTTTATATACACTTGCATAAAGCCACATCGTATTGTCTCCTTAGTGTGAGAACATGAAAGAGTAAATAAAATCTGCAGGGTGCAATAGATACTGGGAAAAGGGAATGAACCTATTCAAAAGAAAGGAATTACTGAGTTGAGGAGAAGGACATGTTGCGTAAATGTTATCACTGGGGACCGGGGAGATTACAAGGGCCTGAGTTCAATTCCTGGTTCCGCCTAAATAAATAAATAAATAAATAAGTAAATGTTATCACTGGGGCCAGAGAGATAGCTCAGTGGCATAAGCACCTGCCTGGCAAGTATATGCTCCTAAGTTTGATCCTCAGTTTAAAAAAAGAATGAAGTGTTATTTTAACAGGATCGTTGAAAGGAATATGAATATCAGTGTAGCAAGTAAGTTCTGGAAACGATTGGTATTAATAAGATTTCCCTGTACACAACAGGCTTATGGAGTAATCTAGATCCTATTGATTGAATAGTTTAATCTCAAAGATTGATAAAAGCAACTCTAATGAACATGGTATAAATCGCTGTAGTCATGTTGGACTCTTAGCAAGTTATTAGAGTGCTGATATATTTCTTCTTGTTTCTAAACTAACATCTTTACTAATTCCACTTAAGTCCTTGTAGTTCAGTAAACATGTCCAAAACCACAAGGACTACATTTTCCTCTGAAAAGTTCAATTTTAGTAACACATTTGAATTTAGGAGGAACATATCATATAGTATATATAAAAGAACTAAAATTTCATTTTTCAGAATACACATTCTCTTGTCTGTCTCCCAGTAATCTGTCAAATAATTATACATCCTAAAGTTACTAATAACATATAAAGCAGTAGTTTAAAATAATTTATAAAATTACAACAGTGCCAAGTCTGTTGAAAACTACTCCCCAGAGACTTAATTTTGTATATCATTTTGTCATTCCGTTGACCATGCTGTATGACACTGTACTGCTTATTTGTATAATAATGCCTCATGCAATTGCACTATGTCTTTTGTATGTGGTCACTGTATATTCATTATTTGCCTTTTAAAAAAAATTTTCCTAAGCCTTAGAGTCTTTACTATTTAATATCCTAATAAAATATTACAGGAAGGGCAGCACAAGGTAGTGGTCTGGAATCCAGTCAACTTCATATCTTAGCTTTTCCATTCACTGACTAGGAAACTAGACAAATTACACTGCCTGTTACTCTTTGCTTTCTCATTTGAAAAAATTGAGATTATAATTATGTCTAATACAAGTTTTATGACTTTTATGTGTGTCCTTAGCATAAGGTAAGCACCTAATGAATGATTGCTGTTATTATAATTAATTATATGAACCTCATTACTTGTTTTTTTATATCCCCCTTAGAAAGTTACTATTTGTGGACCAAGTGTAGTGGTTCTTAAAGGCAAACATTTTTGTTTTCCCAAGGGGACATATAAGAATGTCATGACTTGAATGAGAGGATTGCTACCAGTATTTTTGTAGAGAGTAGATAGAGATGGTGCTAAACTCATCCTCCAGTACACAGAACAGCTTCTCACAACAAACAATTATCCAGCCTAAAATACCAGTACTTCTAATGTTGAAAAACCCTAAAGGAATCTACACTAAACATCTTTTAAATAACCTCTTTCATTTTCCCCCAGTATGTTAGCTATTGTGCTTATTTGGTATTTATTTAATGTATTTTTTTTTAAGTTAAAAAGTTTGGTGAATAAATTCACACACGAGATTTCCTCCTTCCTTCACCTGAAAGCTTCAGTTTAGTAACTGTAATTATTTTAACATTTAAGAATTTGACCTTTCATACTCTAATAATATTGTTTAACAATTGTCATGCGCTAAACCATTTTATGTAATGCTTAATTTACTGCGCAGCACTATAAATATCCCCTTTCTACAGTTGAGAAAACTGAGACACAGAGAATGAGAAGTATGTGTGAAGCTTGAATTTGATCTCAGGCAATCTTAAGTCTACAATCTGTTGTTGCCCCCTCTGCAACTTTCTAGTAGTCTCCATGCTCTGTTGTCTTGCCAAATGAGTCCAAGTCAAAGCTCTATGAGAACAACTCTAGGACTCCTTTGTATAGTAACAGAGTGAGTCTGAAGTTAGGCAAATTAGGAATACCCTGAACTAGATTAGTTTTCTTTTTGAAGTAAGAATTCCTTTTTCTTTCACGCATACTATCAGAAGTGCAAAGTTTTAAAATTATAACAAACTTAAATATTAACTGTCTTTTCCTTTTGGTTCTTATTTTCAAATGGATAAATGAGGTATTCCGCAACTGTTTGTCCACCGCCAGTTGGCCTATAATGGAACAGAATTTCTCCCAGCACTCTGCGTAATAGTATAGCTGTGAAGACCACTCTACAGTTAGCATAGATCTTAGTTCTTTAGGCATGGTGATCTTCTAATACAGTGTTAGATTTAATATTTAATAGTTTTCTTTAACGTTGGCCAAACAAAATTAATGATTATAAAACCCCATATTCTCGTGGTTAGCATATATTTGCTTTTGCCGTTATTTTTCCATCCAAGAGTTTAAAGTTCTTAAGATACTAATTTTTGCATTGGTTGAGACCTTGATTTTCAGCCATATATGGTTAGCTTAAATAAAACTATTAGATGCCTTATTGATATTGACATGCCTGCTACTGTAGGAGAACACAACCCTGGAGTGATGGGTAGAAAGAAAATTTTGAGGTCTTTTCCTTACATAGATCTTTCAGTAAGAGAATAGGGAAGGCAAGTTGCCTCTTTGTATTCTTTAGCTATCTAATTCTTAGTAGCTGAATTTGTCTCATAAAGAATTTAAAAGGGCTATTAAGTTAACACATGTTTAATCTGTCTCCACACTGATATTTGGGAATTTGCTTTGGAAACTTGCATTATCCCTACAATATCAACATAATGCCTAGTATTGTCTTAATTTCAACATAAATAAATGGCCTCAAACAGCTTCATTCCTGTTCCTCTGCATCTCTCCTAAGATCTTTTCCCCTCAACTTCTTTAGTCTTTTTTTTTCTTTTTCTTTAGAGACTTACTCATTGATTTGAACTCCATGAGAGCCTCTGTCTATGTGAATTCTGTTTAAACTGCTGAACAAAAAATTTCCATGTCTGAGTTAAAGACAAAGGCAAAGAGAAATCACTTTGTTGTTCATTATCAGAAAAAAAAGGTTTTCTATTGTGCAAAATAATTCTGGAGCTGTGATTCCAGAATAAGCTCCTCATACTAACCTTAGCTCCATCTCTTTGTTATTTCAGGAAAATTCACATACTGCCTTTTTCTAGATAAATAACTGCCAGAATAGTAGCCCTGGAGGTGAGTTCCTTCATTGAGTAATGAAGGAAAGAATCATATTCCACAGAACCTAGGCTTTGAAAAACTTGCTGACTGAGCCTAAGAATTTCATCTTCACAAGAAAGAGTAAGAATAGAAGATGAAGAAATACAAAAAAGAAGAGAGTAGTGTTATATAGTGAGGGAATGTTGAGATTCTACTTAAAGTAGAGTCCTTAGTAAGGGAGGCAGAAGTCAGGAGGATCACTACAAGTCTGAGCTGCATAGTGAGACCCTGCACCCGCCCCCCACCCCCCAAAAAATAAATATATATAGTAGCTTTATGACATCATAGAAATTTAGCTTCTCTGGGCCCCTGCTTCCCATTTGTAAGGTAAATATGACCTTACCATAAAGGCTTCTAACTGACGTAATGTATGTGAAATAGATGCCAAATGTTTGCTTCCTTTCAAAAAATTATTTAGTTTTTATTTTATTGTATTACTTTGTTTTTCTGCCCATGTGGCAGTACTGTAAAATTTTCAAATCTTCCAAAGGTATCTGCAGTGTTTTAGATAAATGTTTTTAAAAAGAAAATACTGTTTTGAAGTCCTGCTTGGAAAATACAACCAGTAAAATCTGTGCCTCCAGAAGTGAACTGTGAAGATTCCCTTTGCTATGAGCTGTTTCTAGAGCTACTGGCACTCTACAAATGTGCTCTTCAAGTACACATTCAGGTAGCTGCCTTAGCTTTCACATGCATCCAGTCTAAAATGTTATTTTGATTTTTTTTTTTTTTTTTTTATAAATTAAACATGTAAAAGTTGCTGAAGCCAAACTCAGAGAAAATTCTTTTGCATATGAGTTGGCTTACAACTATAAAGTTGATATCACTGTATGTTGTTAAATAAGTTAGTAAGTTTTACATATATTTTTAGTTTTCACCCTCTGGGGAGGTTAATATACATGGGTTTTGATAGATAAAAATAATTTAACCAAATAATTTATAATAGCAAGAAGTTATAAATTTAAAAAAAAAAATCCTGTTTTTGAGACAGGATCTCACTATGTAGTTTATGGTTGCCTTTGAGTTCACTAGGTACCCCAGGTTGGCCTCAAACTCATGGCGATCTTCCTGCCTCAGCCTCCTGAGTGATAGGATTATGGGTGTGCGCCACCACACCCAGCTCATGTGCTATTACTGAAACTCCAAATGTTAGTGGTTTAGCAATCCAGTATTTATTTATTGAACAGTTAACTATATGCCAGACACTGTCTTAGACAGCAGTACATGAGTAGATAACATAGGGGCCGGCAAGATAGCTCAGTGGACTAAAGTGGGACCGCGGTTTGATCCCTGGCACCGAATGCCATGCCAACCCTGCCCCCAGGGTGGGCTGAGCCAGCCACAGAGTCCAGGCATAGTGGCACACCTGTAATCCCCACACTGGGGAGGCTTGAAAACAGGAGGATCACTATGAGTCTGAGCTGCGTAGTGAGACCCTGTAATAACCAAATACATTTTTTTAAAAAAGAATATAATAGAACATTTACTTTCATGACAATACTCAATTGCTAAATCCATTTCCCTTTTTTTCCTGGGTATTTTCATTTTCTCTATATTTTAAAGTTGAAAAGTGCCATAGAGATCATCATGTCCAGCCTCCCTAGTAAAATGGAGAAACTCAGCATTAATATTCATAGGAGAATGAGAAAATTTAGCAAATAATTTTAACATGAGAAAACTACAGAAAAAGCAGAGCAAAGTTTACTGTGCTAGCATCCCAAGTGTGAGTTTAGAAAAGGCATATATTATTTTAAAAGTTTAGTTGTGTTCATATAAATGGATTCCACTATATTCAAGTTAAAATGAAGAAATAAATGTCTTCCTCTGTAGCACTGTAGTTAAACCAGTTAGGTTTTCTGTAGTGACTAAATCCATAAATTATTTTGCACTTACGGATTCAACAGTTTCAAAAGCAGCCACACAGATGGTTTTGCTGAATGTCTCAGGAGTGTTGACAGAAAAGTGTGCCCTTTTTTCTGCCTCACTAGAAGCATAGCTGCTCACATCTGGAATTCAGAGTCCTTACTTGAAAGATGAGGAAATTGACTCCTAGAGAAGTTAACTAACTTGCCCAAATAACCAAAATTACTAATATTTAAGCAGTGGGTCTGTTTTTATGTATTAAGTCCTTTATATTTTGATATTCAGGTCCACTTATTCTCATCTCTAATGATTTAGTATTGTCATTATTAGACCTGCTGGGTATTGCCTTTTTAAATCTGAAAATATCTGAGAAATTGACAAAAGAAAAATTATGAGGTCATAGATATTAGAACTGTCTTTTCATTATTTCTTTTTTGCCTCTTGGCAGTATTTCTAATTCATGTATCTGTTACGCTAAAAAAAATTCAATATTCAGTTGCTGGTCATAAATAATTTTTTCCCCTACAATAGGTATTGTCTTCTGAGAACTCTGAAGCAATGCCAGACATTGAGAGAAGCTCTCATTGCTGCAGGAAAAGAAATTATATGGCATGGGCGGACAAAAGAAGAACCAGCTCACTACTGTAGCATTTGTGAGGTAAGTAACTTTTTTTTTTTACCAGGCATTGAACTCAGGACCTTGTACTTGCCAGGCAGGTGCTTATGCCACTGAACTATCTCTCTGGCCCCAAGTAACTGTTCTTATCCATAGTTCTTTTGTAAAAAGCCTCTTCCCTTTCCATTTTTGATTTCTCTTTAGTTTGTTTTTTAAAATATATTTATACTTATATATAATCTGTTTTTCTGTGATAGGAACTATGTTCAATTATTCTTGGGTATTGTTAAAAGTTAATGTGATGTAGCATTTTATTAACTGTCAACCATAAAATTACCTCCTACATAGTCATTTATCTGGTAGATCTTTAATATATGATAATCATCAAGAAGTTTTAGTCTGAGGACTTAGATTGAGGAACAATTTAGATATAGACAGATGCCAGTAAACTAGGCAGGTATAGTTTGCTTCAGGTCTGTCCATATGGATGATTCAGTTCTCTCTGGTGCCGTTCACAGTACATTTGTCAGTCTTCTGCAGCCAAGAGTTGTAAGAGGAACAGGAACAAAGAAGATGCTCCTACCCTGAAGGAGCTTAAATTCTCCTGGGAGAAGACCAATATAAACAACTGATTAGAATATACATGAGATTAGGATGAATGAGTTGGATTTATTGTTATGAAAACACCAAGAAAAAAATTATCTAAATGTTCCTTTCTGATACCAGCATAAGAGCTCATAAAGTTTTAGCCTTATAGCCATCCCTGAAGGATGACTATGATTTCAGTGGGCTAGAAAATGGTTTAGAGGTAGATGCCTGGGCTTTAGGAAGAGTGTGCGAGTAGGGAGTGAAACACTTTCAGAAAAGGGTGAGTAGTCCAATGTGGCTGGTGTACAGCATGCAGGGGATCATTAGTGCTTTTACGAAATTGGGCGTTTATTTTGAAGTCACTGAGACCATCAAAATATTTAAGCAGGTAACAGATGTGTAGTTCAGAGAAAAAAATTGGTTGGAAAGAACTGAAGTAGTGAACTATGCACTGATCTTATGAGTTGTGTAGAACTTGAGAGTGAAAATACTGAAGGAGAAGAATTTTTTTTAAAAAAGTTAGAAGGTAAAACCAGCAAAACAACTCACTAAGTGGCAGAAATAAGGGACAGATTAAAGAATGTTCCCAGATTTTCTAGCTCAGATCACTAGGTTCATGCTTCTGCCCATTGATAGTAATAGGGATATAATTCTGGGACTTCAAGAGAGGAATTCATGAGAATTTCTGTCATTGAAGAAATTTAAGGCTAAGCCAACTTTAAAATTTTACAGTTTTAGTGTTGGCCTTTATTTGAAATTTAATTCATAGGCCATTTTAATGTTGCATGACTAGCCAAAGTAAGTCATTAGGAAGGAGGTGTATTTATACCTTAGAAAAGTAAATGTCTTAAGTTTTGCTATATTTGAGATTGATTCCTACCCCATGAAACTGTTCTTTACCCTAAGCAAAACTGTCACTCAATTCAGTTGCTCTATGTAAGACTAGAGGTATTGTTTCTAAAATAAGATCTCTATTCAGCTGATGCTCATTAATATACTTTCATGCTCGTTCTCTTTCTCCCTCGCTCACTCGCTGGCTCACTCGCTCGCTAGGGAAGTGCTTACTCTACTGAACCATCTCCCTGGACCTTCATTCTCTTTTCTTTTGCTTTTTTTTCCTGCTTACTTACAAAGTGTTTATCATTTAAATTTTTGTTTACAAAATGTTATCAATTTTTATTATGAGCTATTTTTTAAAAAATTATTTTATTTTGAAGATATGAGCTTTTCATAAATCACACTTTTTGTTGTTTTGTGTGTGTGGAGGGGCGGGGGGGTCAGGTCTCATTAAGCAGTCCAGCCTGGCCTGGAATTCATGATGTTCCTCTGCCTCAGCCTCCCAAGTGCTGGAATTACAGGCATGTACCACTACACTTGGCTTTTTAAAAAAATTTTGGCAGGATCTCCCTTTGTAGTTTAGCCTGGCCTTGAACTCACTACGTAGCCCAGGCTGACCTTGAATTCACTGAAGCCCTGCCTCATCCTCCCAGGTGTAGAGATTATAGTCGTACTCTACCAGACCCAACTCATTAGTATTTTTTGTTTGTACTTAATATTCTGTAAAATTAAGTTTATAGCTAAATATTCACTGTTACTTGTCTATAACCTTTTCTTACCTTTTTGCATCTTTAAAATAGTTAAATTATGTCATGTTACAAGTGTGTTTTGAAGTTTGGCTAAGCACTAGATACTGACATCCTCTAGAAATTCAAATAAAAGTCTGAAGATCCCAGTGTGTGAGGGAAGACAAGCATCCATACATAGTACCCTGTGATGAGTACTGTCATACATAAAGAAAAGGAAAATAATGGTCACTTATATCTGATGGAATGCTCATTTTTGGATTTAAAACAGAAATAAGGTAAACTTTGTCAGAATTGCATTAGGCTTTGCCAGAGGTTGTCATGTGTATCTTATTCCCTTAGACCACTCCACTAAATACACATTAGCACCATGTCTTTGGGTTTGGTACAACATAAAACATTCTTAAACACATTCATGTTTTTTCTTTAGTGTCTTTGTGTGGTGTGTGTTTGTGTGTGTGCGCGTATGTGCACATGCATGTATGTGCACACATGCACATGTGATAGGGTTTCACTATGCAGTTCAGGCTGCCTTGAACTCACTTTGTAACCCAGGCTGGTCTAAGAGGATCTTGTCAGATCCTCTTGCTTCAGCCTCCTGAGGGCTGGGATTACAGGCATGCACCATTACACCTGGCTTCCATGCCTACTCTTAACCAGAGATAACTATCCATAATTTCATTTAAGTAGAATTCAATGATTGTACTAAAGCAGTATATAGTAAATATTACCATCTCTTTAAATGCATTTTTCTTTTGTATAAAATAGGTGGAGGTTTTTGACCTGCTTTTTGTCACTAATGAGAGTAATTCTCGAAAGACCTACATAGTACATTGCCAAGATTGTGCACGAAAAACAAGTGGAAACCTGGAAAATTTTGTGGTGCTAGAACAGTACAAAATGGAGGATTTGATGCAAGTCTATGACCAATTTACATTAGTAAGTAAACTCAACATGTGAGTATGGTTAGCTGAGTTGAGAGGCAGCAGTGTCTGCTTCTGTAACCTGCTAAGTAGGAGGTAATAAAAACATTGAAAATTTCTCTTGGCTTGTCAGCTACTACATGAGGGTGTATTCATACCATTTCCTCTTCCATCACTTTCAAATACTTATTCCTATGAAATAGGCATGTATCATGTTCACTTTTCTTGAGACCAACCGAAATAATGTTAGAGAGCTACTGTTTGATATTCATTTGCTTTAGAACACTATTATATATTTTATACCATTTGATCTCAGTTGACAGAATGTATATGTAGGTTATTCCTGCATAATGAATCATAAGTGTGATTTTAAAATATACTTCTGCTTTTAATCGTATTTTTTTTTTTAAATTTTGAACTTGCCGGAAGTATTAACTTCATGAGAATATTTGATGGAGTTTAACTTCTTGGTATGTTATATAACTTTATGAAGTTCAAGTTACTTGTTCATTGCACAGAGTTTTTAATTTAAAACAGCAGATGCTTAGGAGAAAGCATGTTATTCTACCAGATCAATAGCTTTATGAAT
>NDGM011134448.1:0-19725 GCA_002564305.1 Octomys mimax | reverse complement strand
ACTAGATCAGACTTATAGTGATCCTCCTGTTTACAGCCTCCCAAGAGCTGGGATTACAGGCATGCACCAACATGCCTCATCTGTTTATGTAGTTTCTGATTGCTTTTTCTATCTGCATTTTAGTTGTCTTGCTGTGGGTTGTGATTTTGCTTGTTGTTTAGCCTTTCTTAAATTCTTTATAATCTCAATGAGATGTAGAAAATAAAACTGCAAATATAGAAGCTATAGTAGAAAAGCATTACCTTGCTGACTAGTATTAAAAACATTACATATGAAAAATTCTAAAGTTTGCATCCACACACAGAGTTAGAACATTGTTTAAGGACCAAAGTTAGGAGTGTATACCAGTATACCAATATTCTGCACATGAGCATCTCTGGGTATGTCATAAACTTGTATGACCTTCCTCCCCAGAGAGACATCTTTGCTATGATTTTAAATAATTTTTATGTACATGCAAATGTTAGCAAGTTGTGGAGAAATATGGAATGCATTTTACTTTAGAGGACTTCCCAGGAATGGCTTTACATCTCAAACTTGCAATAACCCGAGTGTTTCTAGTTACAAATGTGTTAGTTTCATCTCTTACAACATTTCACTTGCACAGTTTTAATTTTTTTTAAGTTTATTTTAAATTTTATCTTGGTATTTTGTGTGTGCCAATAAGTCAGGCTAAATCCATTTTGAACTAAGGAGGGCAATAAATACACGGATTTTTTTTTAAAAACCCAAAGCTTTGTAAACTAATAATATGTAAAACTATGCCTAGACATTGAAAACCCTGATTAGAACAGAATTTCTAATACTCTGACCCGTGAGTGGTAGAAAAATCCCTTTTTTTCATGATCTCCACTTTTTCACATGGGCATCTTCCAATCCTCAGCTAGTCCATGAGCTACACAGTCCTAGAGCACATATTTCCATATTTAGATTTGTAAGACTTAAATACACCATAACCTCTGTCTGATTGCATTAGCTAATGTTTTAACACAATGTCAAACAGTAATGTTGACTCCACAGAAAGATCCATAACATTTCTCTATTAACAACTAATATTTTCCCATTTAGAACTCAGTTTTATATCTTTATCATCCATCTCTATGGATATGGATAGAATTATATGTATAGATACATTAATCATTTTAAGAGAGTATTTGTAAATTCATATTTTATGAAAAGTTTTTAATCTGAAATTTTGGTTGAATTTGTTGAACTTTTTCACAGCATCTAGAGATCAATATGTGATTTCTTTTCTAGTCATAAATATAAATATATCATAGAATTTTTTGTATCTGAACTATTCCTGCATTTCTAAAAAATCTACTTGTTCACAGTGCATTATTTTAAATGTATTATTGAAGTCTATGTGATAGTATTTCATTTTAAGTTTTTGCATTGATATGCATCTAAGATTTGGCCTACAGATCTGTATGTGTGAGAGTGAGTGAGTGTGTGTGTGTGTGTGTGTAAGCATATATGTGCATGCCAATGTTATCAGTTCTAAAGCCAATGTCTAATTAAAATGGAAAACACTAGATACATTTTCCTGAAGTCAAGGATACTGACTACCCTTTAAGCTGTATAAAATATTAGAAGTATGAAAACTGGAAAAGAAATAAAACTATGTCTATTGATATAAGATGTGACAGAATATCTGGAAAATCTTGAGAACAAATAAAGAGATTAACACAAACCATAAGCAAATTTCTAAGCAATATACTATAAAAAAAGCAAAAAATCAATTAGCCTCCATATGTACATATTATAACCACTTAGAAGATACAATGAATGAAAAATCTGGCAGCACAATAGAGACATATTTCCTAGACACAAAGTTCACACAAAATACACAAAAACTCTAAGAAATAAACTTCAAAGTGTTTTGCAGACACAAAACTGCCTTTCAATAAATACAAAGACAACTTTGTTGTGGGCATCTCCTAAAGTCAATATATAATTTTAATACAGTGCAAACCCATATTGTTTTATCTGGTTTCACTTAGAAGCTAGACAACTTGTTATAAAGTTCATAGCAAAAGTAAACTTGAAAAATCTATTAGAAACATCTTGAAAGAAAAGGAGAAGCAATGAAAGAAAGTAAAAACCCTAAAATTAAACAGTCTGGTATTCTAAATGAATAAACAAAATAATGCACATGAAAGAGAAATCCTTTCAGCTGCATCTAACACATAAATAGAAATAGAAACAATAGGAAAAACTTCAGCTAAATATAAAGTTTAGGTGAATGACATAAAGAACAATAAGTTAAATCAAAAGATAAGACATGGCTGAGGCTGGCTCTCCTATTGCTGACCTCTGGGATCCTGGGTCAGGGGACACTGTGGCAGGGACCATGATCCTCTACCACATTTGCCCCCTTTGAGTACCATGTTTGAGGACAGAGGCCACTTCTTCCAGTATACAGGAAGCACAAGGCAATGGATAGAAAATGTCTAAAAGTGCTTTTAAAGAATTTCAAATATTTTAGTCTAACCCTGGGAAACAGCTACCAAGTCTTTGGTTTCTTGTGTTTCTATCAACTATATATGAGTATTTTACATTGTCTTCCAGAGATATGATACAGTTCATAATAATAATTAAAAAAAAAAAACCTTTAGGGCTGGCCAAATAACTCAGCAGATTAAAGTGCCTGCAAGCAGGCGTAGGTGCCTGGGGTTAGATACCAGGGCCTGCCCTGCCAGCCCCACCCCCGGGATGCACTGAGATTGGGGGTGGTGGCTTGTGCCTGTAATCTCAGCACTTGGGAGGCTGTAAACAGGAGAATCACAACGAATCTGATCTAGTAATGAGACCTTGAACACCCTGTAGACCATTCCCTAAAATACAGAAAATTACAGAAAAATAAATAAATAAATAAAATTTAAAAATAAAAATAAAATAACTTTAAGGGAATATCTTTATTCTCTTGGTCTTCATAGTGTGTTACAGCTCCTCATTTGATTATTTACCAACCTACATATTCAATCAAGTTTCAAGTAGTCAATCAAAAATCCTATTGTGTAGTATTAATTTTAAAATATAGGATATAAAACAACATGCATAAGCACATTTTTCTAGAAAAACTTGAAGATTTTTTGTAATACTACACATTCTGTCTAGAATTAACATATAGGTCTTTTGTAATCAAGAAAAATAATACTTATGAGAGTACTAATAAAAATAACTAGTAACTTGTAACTATGATTTACTAATAGCCAGTAAGAACTATAGAGCAAATTGGATCTAAGTGATTAGACTATGTTCTCTGATGACAAGAGAGAATTTCTCCCACCTCATCTTCATTCTGTATTTCTTCAATTGAAAAAGAGACATCAGAAAGTAAACAAGAAAACCAAATTATTTTGATGCAATTTTTCACTTTAAATATATTGTTGTATTTCATCATGGCAAGAGTTCTTTTAGGTCAGATGGCAAAATAATGTACTGACGGATGATTTGATAAAGCTCAGAGTTACTGGACCTCTGTGGGGCTCCAAACACATCCCAGGGCTTTATGTTATCTCATTACTTCTCTCAGCAATCCTAGGAAGTAGGTGGCATTTTCCCATTTTATGCATGAAGAAATTGAGGATTAAAGAGGTTAGGAACTGTGCCTTAGGTCACACAGCTGCTGAATAACAGAGCCAGAATTTGAATCTCAATCTGACGCCAAATGCCTCGCTCCTTGTTCAGAGCTCCTCATTGAGCTATGACCAGAACATCAGCCTCCAGATTCCCAGTCATGTATTTCCCAGCATCACGCTGACTCCCTGCAGTGCTAAGATAATGCTCTTAGAAACGTCGTTAATGGTTGTTTTGACACCTTGTTAAACAGAATTTTCTTCCCACTAAACATTCTTGGCAAGGCAGTGGTTCACCAAAGTGCTTTGTTAATTTTAAAGTGCAATAAAAATGGAAGCCCTTATTAGGAGGAGGAGGGGCAGCGCAGTGGGAGGAGCTCCTGGCGCGGAGTCAGAGGCTCCTCTGCAGAACGCTCACTGCTGCTGGACACTTTGGCAGGCAGAGGGCGTGAACAGCTGCCCCTCACTAGCTCGCCTCTCACCCAGGTCCCTGCCCACCTCTCTTTCTTCTTTCCTCCTTTACAGGGTTGCAGGTGACATTACTGTAATGCACAGCTCAGCGCCAGAGGAGCGCAGGCAAGATCTAGCCTTCCTTTCGCCACGGCTTTTCTGCTTGCTCCTTTGAACACCTCTCTGTTTCCATTTATAACATCTGGCACATGTTTCATGCAGAACCCAGAGCTCTTGGGACAAGAAAGTCTTCTTGGTAGTTTTCATAGTACTGTCTAAAAAAGCTCCATTCCAACCATAAAACTTATACTTTACATCCAACTCAAGGCATCCCTCTCCTAGGCCGTTTGGGTACTTCCTGTCTTCCCTTTCTTTCTGCCACTCCTCTGGAGCTGCGGCTAAGAAAAGAGGATTCCAGCAAACAGCCGAAGTCTTTTCACTCTCCTGCTGCCATCTTTGGGATAAGTTCCAGTGTGGGCTTCTCCATGTCTCTTTCCAAGTTCTCCAGGTAGTCTGCCTTTCATTGGTCTCTTGGGGAGATATTCTGCAGCTGATCTGTGCAGCTATCTGTAACTCCAGGTCCCTGGAAACACCTTCTGCTCAAATGTTACTGCTGATGTCTTCCTGTGTGGGCCATCTGCAAGTCATTTCGAGTGACTGCTTCTCAGGGGCCCTTTTGGCCCATGGCCATAGCAGTCTGTTCCTTTTCTTTTACTTCATCCTTCAGTGTGTCTCCCTCTTCTTCCCCTTCTCCCTCTTCCTTTTCCTCTATGCTCCTGCTCTTCTCCTCCTTCCCTCTCTCTCTCCTCTCCTTCTTTTCTAGGGATAGAGAAAAGGGTAGCAAATCTACAATTTAGGTTGACACCCATGGGCCACAAGATGCTAATTTCACATTCTTGCCCAAATCATCTCCACTAACAATTCTCTCTGACCAATTCTGGCTCATTGGAGGCATGGACTCTCTTCTACCCAGGTGTTCTTTGACTCTTTCACCAAATTCTCTGTATTTGACTCTTAAAAAGAGTAGAAAGACCTCTGTCATAGTACTATATTTGCAGCTTTTAATAAACTTTCTTCAGAGTATAGGATTTATACTTGCACTGTTTAGAATGAGGAAGTATCTAACATATATTACCTATAGAAGTTGCCATAGTTCTAAGACAATGGAAGTCTCTTTTTATATTAAGATTAACAGATATTTTTTGTGAAAGAGTAAAAATCCAAGTGACTGACTCCAGAAAAAAATCTACTGTTTGTGGCCCCAAAATAACTTTTAATAATGAACGTTTATGTTTTTTGTTGTTGTTTTGGGTTTTTTTTTGTTGGAACTGGGGATTGAACTCAGGCCTTGCGCTTATTCCACTAAGCCATCTCCCCGGCCCCAGCGTTTATGTTTTAAGTGATGTGTTCAACACTGAAAATACAGCATGACCTTATTTTTACTCACAAGTATTCTGGACAGATTATTTGAGGGAACATAATTTAAAGAAAAATGTTGAAGGGATAAGTCTAGAAATATGTCTGGCTCATATAATAGCAGAGGAAAAATATTTAATGCTATGACCAAAAAACAGTTTAAGAAATGTTATAAACACTTTTACTCAGTAATGATAGTTAAGATACAGTGATGTTATTAAATACTGACCATGTACCAAGAATAACTTCATGAATTTGAACATATTATGCATATATAGTCATAACAAAATCCTATGAAGTCAATACTTTTGCTCCTGTTTCACAGTGTAGGAAAATAAGCCCTAATAAAGAGTAGATTTTCAACCTGACAGTTCTGTTTTCCTGCTAGCCCTGCATTCTTAATTATTAAGCAATACTGCCTCTCTGGAACAATAGTTTGCATCATATTGTGAGGTAGAATACATCCTTTCTGGTTGCAACAGTATTAAAATAAATAGTACTTTGAAATAGAAGTTTAATGGGAGGCCTTGTTCTTGTGGGATGAAAGAAGCCTGAGTGGAGGTATGTGCCTTTCCTCCCTCTATGAACCATCTGAGGGGAGCTGGGAAGCCAGTCTTCACTTGAGCCTATTCTCTCAGAGCAGGAAGTATTTGGGTTCAGACGGTTGTCTCCCATTGTTCTCTTCCTGTTCCATCGAACCTGTTGACAGAGCAGCATATTTGAAGCTGCATTTCTGTTCTTCTTGAACTTTACAAAATGTAAAGTTGCCAATTACTATCAGTTGAAAATAGCACCAGGATTTAGCCAAGAGTTTTCAGAATTGGAAATAGACTCTTAGAGTTTATATATAAAATGGAAAGAGGTAGAATTTTCAGTAATACTTAATAGTAAATAGAACCAAAGAAATAAGAAACATATTTTAAAACACACACAATGTTAAATTGTATGAATCATCATTATTTTCTAAGCTCGCTGAAAGTAATTTCCCAGAACCTTTGAAAAAAAACAGGGTGCTAAATCTGAGTTCCTCGAAATCCTTGTCACTTGGAATTTTATGAAGGTGCTTTACGCAATACTGAGTAAGTTGAATATTCTAAAAGGGTAGGTTCCGTAGCAGAAGGAATGTTGTCAGAGCCCACAAATGGTGGATGTTTGAGCATTATCACTGCCAAAAAATGTAATCTAATGATTTAAACCAGCACAGTTCCAAAGGCCAAACGTCAAAGGAAATGAGGCTGTGAATCTTGGCTCCTGGAAGAAATGCTTCCGTAAATTTGCAGGATGTTTAAGTTACAAAGGATTTCAAGATCATCCCACTACCTTAATCACTTGCTTTACAGGTAAGAAAATAGAGTTACAGAGAATTTACCTGAATTATCCAAGTGTATGTTTGTGACAAAACCATGAAAGAACCAGAAATTCTGAATTCAGAGCACAATGCCTGCGATGAAGCTGGCTCTGTATCAAGGCACTGAGTTGCACGGATATGATATTATATAACTGCTAGGACAAAAATAAGGTTCATTCTGCTTAACTGTCCAACAAATGCCGAGGAAATTATAAAAACTGCAAGACTATGTATGAGACAGTTGTAAAGATCATATACCTTTCTATCTTCTTATTCTTTGTCCTTGCACTTAGCATGTTTACTAAAAACACTACTTTAGTGAGCATTTTCAATGTTCAACTGTTTTTGTAAAAGTTTAACCATACTCAGTGAGGAAAAGTCTATTGATCTTGAAATGATGAAATAATGTTTCAAATGAGGTTATCAATCAGATATTATATTCTGTGGCATATAGCTGCAGTGGATTACCTCACAAGGGTTTAGCCTTCTTACAAAGTAAAAAAATCCAATTCCTGGCTGTGACACTAACTCCATACTATCAGCAGTACTCTCCTCTGTCTTTCTGATCATCACTCAGGACATGACTTTCATTGTCAATTTCCTGGGCATCTGATTGTCATGACACTGCAGTCTCACTTGCAGTACCAGACCTACATTCCAGCACAGCTGAAAAAGGCAGTAACAACAAACATAAAACAAGGCACTATGCACTATGGGAGGAAAGTATAATTCTTCACTTTTCTGTTTTTGATTCATTGTCCAAACTGTGTCTCATGAACAGCCCCACGAAGAGGGAAGCCTGGGATGTATTCCTCCCCAGTATGATGATTATTTATTGAACAGAAGGAAAAATAGATATTTGTATCAGTTAGGATTTTACTAAAGGAACACATATAAAACAAGGAACAGATATAGCACAAGATACACAAATGTATAGGTAATTACAAGACTGGCTTATGATGGTCAGCCACAAAGTTGGATGAGGAAGCCTGCAGAGAGTGTTTTCACACTGGAGAATGAAGAATTGAAGGATTCAGTCCAAGGTCTGGAGCTCACTGAAGTGTCCATGCGAGTCTGTATAAGGAGGCTGATGAGTCTGTGATAGAAGGCTGATGAGTCTATACCAAAGGGCTGAAAGATCCAAGGCAGACCCAAAGAATCTGCGCTAGAAGCCAGGAGACATCTAAGCTGACTGCAAAGACTGGAGCTCCTCTGAGGAAGTGGAACCCTCCTTCCTTCCTCAATTCCCTTTTATACCCTTGCAGCAATAAGTCACTCTGGGTAGGGCTTCCATGCCCTAGGGAGAGGCCTCCATGCCCTAGGTGTGGAATTGTTGAGCCAATTTAGTTAAGCTTTTAACTTCTCAAGTTGACACAATGTATCAACCACTACAACATTTGACAGCAAATTTAGCAATTTGCTAGTGCCCTGTTATTTCTATCACAGTAGCTTTGCAGTATAATTTCAAGTCAGGTATGGTAATGCTCCCTGCCTTGCCTTTGTTGCCCCAAATTGCCTTTGCTGTTCTATATCTCTCTGGGTTCCAAATGAATTTTAGGAACGTTTTCTCTAGCTTTGTAATGTATGGTAATGGTATTTTGATTGGATTGCCTTAAATTCATAAAATAATTTTGAGAGTTTGGTCATTTTCGCTATGTAGGTTCTTCCTATCCATGAGCAAGGAATAGCTTTCCATTTTCTGAATTCCTCTTCGATCTCTTTTTCCAGAGTACTATAATTTTCACTGTATGGATCTTTTACTTTCTTTGTTAGATTAATTCTTAAGTATTTCAGTTTTTCAGAAGGGTATGGCTTACCTGATTTGTCTCTCTGTGAGGTTGTTTGTACATAAGAATGCTACTAATTTTGTATCCAGCTATACTACTGAAATTGGTTATTAAATCTACAAGTATTTGGTGCAGTTTTGGGGGTCTTCTGTGTAGAATATCATGTCATCTGCAAATAATGATAATTTAACTTCATTCCTTCCTATCCTTATTGCTTATTTTATTTTCCCTTGTCTAATTGCTCTATGTTTCCACAACTATATTAAATAGGGGAGGTGGTAATGAACATCCTCATTTTGTTTCTCATTTTATGAGTGAAAGCTTTCAGTATTTCACCATTTAGTATGATAGCTTTTATCAGATTGAGGTAAAGAGCATCTATTACAATTTTCTGTAGGTTTTTTAATTTATCATTTCAATTTTAATTTATCATAGGTGTTGGACTTTTGTCAGATGCTTTCTCTGTGTGTATTGAGATGAACATGTGAGTTTTGTCTTTGGGGGGTGCTTGTGGGTTAGCTCAGTTGTTTAAGTGCCTGCACGGGCAAACCCATTCAGGCACAGGGGACTGTGGTTCGATCCCCACTCCCAGTGCCTTACCAGACCCACACTTAAGTCAGCCTAAGCCAGACCAAAAAAAAAAAAAAATCTTTGTCTTTGATTCTACTGTATGGTTTAATACATTTGTTGATTTTCCTATGTTGACAAATTCCTGCATTTCTTAAATAAATTCTACTTGGTTATGGTTTATAATCTTTTTGATAATTTGCTACATTCTGTTTTCTAGTCTTATTAAGGATTTTTGCAACTGCATTCATTAGCAAGACCAGTATGTAGTTTTCTTTTTTGGTTCACTCCTGCTCTGGTATAGGTATTAGAGTAATGCTTTCTTTCAGGAATGATTGTGGAAGTATTTCTTCCCTTTCCATTTCTTTAAAGAGTTTCAGCATTAGTGGCATTAAATCTTCTCTAAATTTCTTGTAGAATTCTACAGTGACTCCTTCAGGGTATGAACTTTTCTTTGTTAGTAGGTTTGTAATTACATTTTTAATTTCATTAAAAATATCCCAGGCTATTACTGGGATATTTCAAATATTCATGTCTTCATGATTCAGTTTTTATAATACTATGTGCCCAGGAAACTGTTCATTTCTTCTATGTTTTTCAAACTATGAACTAAACTAAAATTGAAATGAATCAAAGACCTAAATATTAAAATAGAAACACTAAATCTGCTGGAAGAAAACATAGGTAGAGCTCTTGAAAACATAGGTATAAGCAGAGATTTCATAAGGAAATAATGGAAAAAATCAATAACTGGTATCTCATCAGAAGTATTTCTTACTTTTTATTTTAATTAATTAAATTAATTAATTAATTTATTTATTTATTTTGGTATATTAGAGACTGAATTCAGGGCCTCGCACTTGCAAGACAAGCACTCATCCCACTGAGCTGTCTCCCCGGTCCCCATCTCATCCTATTAAAAGCTTTTGCATAACAAAAGAAATCACCAACAGAAAAAGACAAACTAAAGAATGGAAAAAATTTTTAAACATTTTTTCTTCCAAAGAACTAATATCTAGAACACATAAAGAATTAAAAACAATCAGACCACCAAATTTGAAGACCCAATCTAAAAATGGGCATCTGAGATGAATACACACTTCTCAGATGAAGAAATACAAATGGCAAATACATACTTGAAAAATATTCAGCATCACTGGTTATTAGAGACATCCAAATTAAAATAGTGCTGAGATTTCATCTCACTCTAGAAAGATCGGCTATCATCAAGGAATTGACATAACAAATGCTGGAGGGGCTACTGGGACAAAGGAACCCTTCTCTGTCATTGTTGGAGGTGTGCCCTGATGCAACCACTGTGGAAATCAGTGGGGATATTCATCAAAACACTAGCTTTGGAGGTCCCATTTGAACCAGCTAGTCCCTTTCTAGTATCTTCCCAGAAGAATTAAAAATTTCATAAAACAGTGATATATATGCACCCATGTTCATAGTAGCACAGTTTGTAATAGCTAAATCATTGAAACAACCCAAATACTCATCAACCAAGAAATAAAAAAAGAATATGTGGTTTTCTTATGTAATGGAGTAGCACTCAGTCATATAGAAGGCAAAATCTGAGGCATGTCTAGGTAAATGGATGCAACTTTCACTCTTAAGTGAAATAAATTGGACTCACATGTGTAAATATTGCATCATATCCCTGATATGAGAAACTTAATGAGTAAATAAGGACCAAAATATATAATAAATATTGTCAAATCAGAAGAAACTGTTTGAAAGGAAAGAATAATTGGGTGGGGGAAAGAGGAAAATGATGTAGAAAAGGAAAAAATGGAAACAAAGATTTGTAAATAGGGAGGGGAAGATGATGGGTCAAAGGGAAGACAGAGGATTGGATAAAATAGAAAAAACAAAATATTGTGCACAGATACAAATTCTATATGATGAATATGATCATTATGCATATCTAGAATACACCAATGAACTTAATTATATAATAAAATAAAATTACATATGTAAGACACTTGTGGTTTGCATTGTATTTCTGTTAGATAATAGTGATACAAGGTACATTCTAATTCTGACTTTCTGAAAGATTTTATAATGATAGCATATGGCAGTTTGCAAGTTACCCCAAGTCACTGAAGAATTAATCTACTAATGAGAACTCTTGGAGGAAATGACTCTGTGTACAGTATGTGGAAAATCCTGTTCTAAAGTTTTAACTGAAATAACCAAAGGGGGGAAAAACACTTTAATACCAAAAAGAGATCAGCTACTCAACAAGATATGGAATGTGGCCATCATTTGCTTGCAATTATGTTTACAAGCTTGAAGATGAGAATGCAGAGGAGAAATAACAGTTCCATGGTTTCCTGAAGGCAACAGGTTCGAGGGTACAGTCTCTGGGGAGGAAGGGATGAGAAGGGGTAACAAGAGCTTCACTGGAAAGTCACCTAGGGCTGAGATCCAGTAGTTAAGAGGGTCTCTGTGGAGGCACAGACACAGGGAGGGACAAAACAGGGCTTATTGGCCGGTGATGGGAATGACACAAAAGAACAGGACAACCACAGACTCAAGACTTCCTTTCCTTCTCTTTCTGCCCTTTGTTTTTTCGCCTTTTCTTTCCCTCCTCATCCTTGACATTAACTATTCTTCTCTTCTCTTCACTGGCCCAGCCTCACTGGGCCACCTGGAACATCTTCCATAAATTTGGGCTTCTGCCAAAGTGCAAACAATTTTGTTTTCAAACATCTTCTTAGACAGTCTGACTGCTCCTGAATCCAGGGCCTAACAGGTTCTTGACATGGAAAAAGGAAAAATAAAAAGAGCACACAGTCTTCTTGATCTCTTTCATTGCGGTGAGTTTAAGTAACAAAATAATAAATAAATTAATTAATTAATGCATTTATTTGGTACTAAGTATCAAACTCAGGACCTATTGCTTGCCAACCAAACTCTTGTGCCACTGAGCTATCTCCTTGGCCCATGAAATTATAAGTTTATAGATTATCTCCAATGAAGACTAAGATCCGTTGATTTTAACTCTAACAACTTTTGTTCCTATTTAATTTTAATATACATAAACAAACACATTTAGTAGTCACTACTTTTTTCTAATTTTTATTAGAATCTCTCTCTCTTTCTCTCTCTCTGTCTGTCTGCAAGGTATGTGATACTTTGGTTTTCTTTTGACTTTTCTGTATAGAGCAAAATACAGGAACATGTAAGAGAAAAAGAAGTATAACATTATGTTTTAGACATTCAGAGGAAACTATTCTTTTAGAGATATGAGTAAAATTCATCATGCTCCCACCTGTGGCCACACTCTCTTTCATAACTTCTGTCAGTTTCCCTCTGAAATTCCTTTTCCTAAAAGGAAAAGTTTTCCAAAATAAATCAATGCACATTTAATTGAGGTCTTTATTTGGTTGGCTGCAGGTTTTGTCCCTCCACAAAGAATGCTGGTGTTGGTGATAATTAGTACATGATATAGGATAAGTACACAGTACAAAAGCAGGTGGAGCAGTGAAACAAGCAAGCCACAAAGCAGCGTGTGCACTGCATTGTTGATGATATGGAACAGAGGCTGGTAGTAAGTAAGTAAAGGCTGGATGGGAAGTAATGTGCAAAGTGGACGCATGAACTGTGACAAGGAGTTAGAATTAGTGCAAGAGTCTGCCCAATTCTAAAGCTCATTTTATAATGTTTACACAAGAAAGAAGACAGCAGAAAAGAAAGGCTAAATCAGAACTGCAGAGCGAGCCTAGAAAAAATTCAGACCTCTGCCTGGTTCTACGTCGTATCTGTGGCTTTCCATGACACAGCTGGATTAACATCTCTGAATTTCCTTTCCTTTATATCTGGAACAATAATATAAATACTGCACAGTCTTGTGGACACTAGAAATCAAGATGTTTTTATTCTTAATATATATCAGGTGTGATGTAAATAAAAACTTAGTCATATTGTTATCCTAATTATTTTAATTCTACCATGCATGCACCCAAAAATACACAAAATGTTTGCTGTATTCAACTCCTATGAAATCTGTGAAGAATGAAGAATTTTCTACTAAAATTCCATTACAGTACAAGAGAAGATTTGGCCTATTAGTTAAGAGTTTAGACAGGATCTGAGATTTCTCTATCAAATCTATGAAAAGCCACTGAGCATAGTTATATGACAAGCATGTTGTTCAAGGTATGCGGTTGCTGATACAGACAAAGCTCAGCCCCTGGTCATCAGAGGTACCCTGTGTAGTAGCTCTCTTCTTCTCAAATACACACAAAACAAAGAAGAAAGTTATCACACAGGAGAAACAGCATTGCTGACATCCTACTCTTTGCTGAGCATTAAGCGATTTATATGCAAGCATTAACTATTACCCCAGTTTGCCAAGTCTCAGAAAAGGCTAACTGTATTCTCCAGTCACACAAAAAGAAATAGTGGTGCTGGGAGGAGGACCCACAGAGACTGAAGTCAAAGACTTACCTGTTCAATACAAGAAGGCAGAGGATAATTAAACTAATTTTATTTTATTTATTTATTTATTTTTTTTTGCGGAACCGGGGATTGAGCTCAGGCCCTTGCGCTTGCCAGGGAAGCGCTTATTACACTGAGCCATCTCCCTGGCCCCGAACTAATTTTATTTTGAAGGAGACTGGGGAGAGAAGAAATGAAATGATGGGAAGAAGTGGTTCAGTTAGGTCGCTGAGGAATGAGGATATTGATAGTCATGAAGACATGCATTGATAATGGGCAGAATGTGTAAAGAGAGGCACAGAAAGATGAGGGGTGCAGCTCACATTGGTGCTGGGAACCTGCCGGGTTTTCTGCAGCACTCACAGAGGACAGCATAAGGTGCTGTACTGCTGCCCATTTTAGTCCATGGATTTTATCTTGGAAGGAATGATCAGAATTAATGGGACTACTCTTGGAAACAATCTACATCTTTCCTTCACTACTAAACTAAAATTTATAAATTCAATCTGGAGAAGAAAAAGATTAGCAAAAATAAAGGAAATTCTCCCCTGGAAAAAATGGAAAAACACATCTGTATCTTACATACAAGCATATTTACTTTGAACTTTTCAAAATAGAAACCTACATTGGAGAAAAATCTATGGATTCCTTGCTGGGTACAAGAAATTTAAAATGGTCTCCACAATCCATACCTACCTGGAATCTTAAAAATGAACTGATTGTGAAAGGTCTCTATAAATATTAAGATGAAGTTCTCTGGATAAGGTGGAGCTCGAAATGTGAAGACTGGTCCCTTAGAAGAAGGCAAAGTAAAGACAGGGACACAGAAGGAAGGTGACCACATGAAGACAGGCAAAAATTGGAGTAAGCCACATGCTAGCATTCACCAGATTCCAGGGAGAGACATGGCAAAACTGCCCTCTAGGGCCTTCAGGGGGAATGAGATCGTGATGAGGCTTTGATTCCAAGCTTCTGGCATCCAGATCTGTAAGAAAATACAAGTCCTTTGCTGAGCCTCCTGATTTGTGGCACATTGTTGTGACAGCTACTGCAAATACAGTGTACAACTGAAAAGTCCAACTAATCTGGAACAAATGAGCTTGGTTGTAATGTGGACACTGAGTTCAGATTACCAGAAGATAGTGACCTTGCAAAGGTCATGAACTTTTGGGAACAGATGCTGTGACGCTCCACACAGCTGCCTTCCAGAAGCAGCACAAAAATGTGGATTCTGTAAAAAATGCTTCTGGCTTTTTTTTTTTTTTTTTTGTATGCTAGTTGTACCCTCATTTGTTTTCTAATAGTAGGCTCTAACATCAGCAAAAACAAGATCTTTTGTTACCTTTTTTCTTTCTCTCTTTCCTTCCATCCCTCCATTCCTCCACCCATCAAATAATACAGAATTGAGTCAGATGACATCGGTGATGTTTAATCTGTAAGTATGCAAAGAATTAGAATCAATAGAATCAAAGATGAGGAAAAAAATCGTAATAGAGATAGCTTTCCACCAAATGGAAACTAAGCATGTTGGTCTCCAAGAGGCCTCATGCTGAAAAAGTTCCTGGGTCACTACAAATGATGAAATCTGAGGCATGTCTATGTAGAAAAGGGCCGGAGAGAAGAAAAAATAAAAACAATAACCCAGGAATTCTATTAAAAGAACTACTCCAAAGAGGAGAGCTTCCTGAGTCCTATAAAACTCTGGAAGCATCTTGGGCTAGAATTCTACTTCTCACCAACTTTTCTTTCACTTCCAGGCCCTCTCCCTTCGCTCCCAGCTATGAATTCACAGGCAGGCAGTGTCAGTATATGCGGTGTGGTGCAGTGAAAATGCAAACACATTTTCTATAATGAACATATGGGAGACTCCAGTTGAAAAGAGTTCCAATCCTATCCCAAGCATGTTATTGGCTATGACTGCAGAAAGCCAGGCACCAGACAGGATCAGGAAGCTTAGAGGCAAGAAAGCAAAGTTGCGGACTTGACCACTCTTGCAGATCGGAGTGCTGTTGCTCTGCCATAGCCTCCCGAAGCAGCACATTGGTGTGACAGGTGGCTTTCTGTATATTTAGTACATAGCTTTCATTCTACAGCACATGATCTTATATAAGGGTGAAGAGCATTATGCAAGTGCTACATGCCTTGAAATTTTAATGTAAGTATCAATATTTTAAAAATTTAAATCAGAAGTTATGCATTCAGCGATTGAAATAAACATACAAGCAATTCATGCACACCCATACTGAGGCTTGCACATTATTAATGTTTCCTATTCTTTCTTCATGGATATCCATTACATATAAATATAAATGTAACTTTGTGCATATATGTATATGTATAAAAGCATTTTAATATAGTACCTCTCACTTTCATAGAGGATACTCTTATACATAATCTCTGTACAAGGCATAAGTATTTCTGAAAAGCTTTACCTTGACTTGCTATTGATTTCACCAGGATGACATAAATTCAAAATGACAAAAAATTAAAATTGAAATGATTTTTCTCTCTCAAATCAAATTAATTGTTTAAATGTCAACTTGAGATTATTTCCTTCATGATCTGTCTTTTCGGACAACTGAGGAGGAAGACATATCAGTACAGAACTGACAGTAGTGAGCGCAACCACAGGAAATACTGGGAGTCAAAGGCACAGCATCACTGTTCACTGCACAGTGATAACTAAAGGTCACTGAAGCAGCTGGCAGGTTGGTACATCAGGCAACTGCAAGTGTCCTCTTAGTCAAGGATATTACATTCCAATAAAATTGCACCTGGTTACCTGTAATAATTTCTTCTCCAACGATGAAGTTTCCTGCAGTGTAACTGGATGCTTTTGAATAGATGTACACGAACTCAGAGTCATCAGTTTTTCTTAAGAATATATATATATATAATATATATTATATATGGTTACATTCAACACATATATGTGTTGAATGTAACTAAGATGTATTTTTGTAAATGTGGTAAGGGCTAACTGGCATTATAATTAGTGCAGGTCAAAGTATAAAATAGCCCCCAAGTTTGGGCTTTGTTTCTCCATTTTTAAAAATTTATTTATTAATTAGCTATAGGGTCTTACTATACAGCTTGGGCTTGTAGTGATCCTCCTGTCTCAGCCTCCCCAGCATTGGGATTACAGGTGTGCACCACCACACCCAGTTTTGGTGGCCTGCATGGCACATACGCCAGCATGGTATACAGCCTGGGGATGGAACCCGGGTCTTTCCACTTCCTAGGCAGGCCCTTAGAACACTGACCTGTCTCCATGACCCCTGTTTCTCTATATTATACAGGACTTAAGAAGTCATTGATTGCCCCCTTTAAATTTCAAATTGTCTATTCCAACTTGTTACCTATTTGTGAAAGCTTTGGTCATCAAGGTTGTCATTGGGTGGCAGCAGCTCCTTTAAGCAAGCAGCCAATGAAATGTCCTGGAGTCACTTGGGGACGTGGCACTCTTGAAGGATATTATGGAACCTGGTTCCCTTCTCACACTCTGGCCTCCCCATTGAGTGGTTCTGCTCAGTCAAACACTGAGCAGATATAATGTGATATGATGTGCTCTTTCACTGCAGGCCCAAGCAGCAGTGCTGGAAGCTCCAAAAAATGTCATCCCAAATAACCCTTCTCTCTTTGTGAGAGAATCATCCTGGATATTTTGTTTTAGCAGGAGAAAGTTGTCGAGCACTCTTGCATACCTACTTTATAGGGTTTTGTAGTAAGTTAAGTACAGTTTCAACTCCTCTGGTGAGAGATTTTCAAATTTATTTTTCATGACATAGAAAGCCATCTAAGCATCGGCCTTGTGCGGTAAGTCAAATTCTGAAGGTTTTCTTATCCCAAGACCTTTGTACTATTCTTGTTAAGCCTGTTTTAGGTCTCTATGCAAATCTGAGTGGAGGAGATATAAAGAAAGACAAGAGAACTAAGGACCAGCATGCAAAACTGCAGTCTAAATCTTCACTAAATTCTCTCCAGTCTTTCTTCCATTTCTATTTAGTCTTTGGACTCGAACAATTTTCTGATATTTCCTTCATGTCTATATAAAAGAGGGTTTTATTTTATGAATAGAAGTTACATAGAAGAGCCAAGTTCTATTTATGATAGCAATCTCTGCATACATAATGATTTTACCTTAAATGACAAAATTTACTTTCAAAACTCTTTTCTATCCATAAAATGCTCTAAACTAGTATCATTACTGGGCTTATCATGAAACATCTTACCTACTTATGCAATTTCAAAGTCTAGAAAGCTACAGTGAATACAGTAGACCTTCAGCATTCACAATTTCGCCATTTACATATAGAATATGTAGGATATGTTCAAGGACCATGACATAGACTGGCTGGTAATTTTGCCACAATAAGAAATTAAGTTTGTGTATGCCAAGATGCTAGTTTGTATAAAAGTCACTTTACTAGTGAAAGGAGCTAAATAATCACACAGCATCCACATCTCCAGAACATTTTATAATCTTTACTCAGTACAGAGGAAGTAATACAAATGTATTTTTATAAGCAAAAATGTAAATCAGGTGAAAAATCTTTAATAAAAGTTGAAAATACTATTACTCTTCATGTGAAAATACATGGTAAAAACTAGGAGCCAATGGCATTCTATTAAGGGGCATGAATACTAATATCTTCAGTAACTGGAAGGCGACGACAGTCTTCCACTTTCTTCCTTAAGCTGTTCATTACAGAGCAGGAGTTTTTACACTAAGTTACCCCTGGGGCGGGGGAAGGGGGGATTGTGTATTACTGATTTCAACTGTCCGTACCTGTTATTTTGTCATATGTGTCACTCCACAAATGTCTTGACAAATGGAGGAATACAGACACAGGATAGTTAATAAATCTTGCTCTGAAGGAAGACCAGGAATGTGGTATGAGGTCCAATGGAAAAGTCAAGGAGAAAGCTACGCATTAATGGAAAGAAAAGAGGATGCTTGGCCTTGAACCTATCTGTAATGTAGGACTTTTTAGTGGAGAGAAACACTGATGGTTAAATTTTGGGGGAACTAAAAAAGGACAAAAGCATAAGAAGATCTAACACATAAAAGACAGGTAAAGAATCTACTCTAGTAAAGAATATATCACAGGAAACAAAAGAAAACTTTGGACAACAAATTCATTTTTCAACAAAGCATGGATCCTGAAAGGTAGGAGACTAAAAAACAAATCAAGCATAAGTTCCTTGGGCAAGGAAACAAGACAAAACAAAAAACAAAACAAAACAAAAATAAACCCAAAACAAAACAATGGCAATGGGAAAAAAGCTTGTATTCATAGTAGCAATAATAAGGTACCTAGAAATAAATCAAATGTTAAGTCTGAGAACCTCTGAGATACATGTAGGAAGAGATGGCTAAATGTAAAAATATACATTCTTCATGAACAAGAAGTTTTAACAAAATTGAGATACTTGTATATTTCCTAAAGATCTTTCAATGTCAACAAACACTGAAAGAAAATTAAGATGTAATTATTTTAAGAGAGGAAAATTTCTATATTATGCTGGGGGACATTGATGTGCAATGCAAAACTTCCTGAAAGGAAACAGAGCTAAATAAAGGCCAGTTCTACAACATTCATAATGAAATATAGTACAGAGCCAAAATATTTAAAATTGTATCTCTAAGAATCCAAATATATGTGAATAAAAATGCGGTTTATAGTTGGTAAGGTGAGAACATCCTACTGATTTAATCAAATTAAGAAAATTAAATCTTCAGATTATCCCAAGTTTTGTTTTGTTTTTTACAGAATAAGAGATGATCTGTCAGGTATAAATTTATGGTTATCCATCACTCCAGCCTCAAATATGGAAAAAATGTATTAAATACTTTGTAATGTTTTGTGCTTTTCAAATTTATATAGTTTTCTCAGTTACCCTCATAACGTATTGTCAAAAATGAAAAGGGCTGGCCGAATAGCTCAGCAGATTAAAGTGCCTGCAATCAGGTGCGGGGAATGGGGGTTGATTCCCCCCAGGGTGCGCTCCCAGGGTGTGCTCCCAGGGTGCGCTGAGACAGCAACTGAGATACGCACCCATCATCCCAGCTCTTGGGAGGCTGTAAACAGGTGGATCACTGAGTCTGATCTAGTAGTGAGACCCT
>NDGM011134437.1:0-26392 GCA_002564305.1 Octomys mimax | reverse complement strand
TTTGCTAAGCTTGTTCTAAGTAGGTGCTTTAGACCACTGAGCCATCTCACCAGCCCCATGTTATTAATTATTATAAAAAATAACATTTTGTAGTGATAAGTGTCTCATAGAAAATATAGGGCCTGAGATGTAAATACTGATAATATAATATTTATTAAATAGCTACTTGTGCTTTTCTATTTTTAATATATTATTTTTTAACAGGGCTTCAATTATGAACCAAAGATGGAAAAATATAGGTATTTCTTTTTCCATACAAAATCTATTTATTTATTTATTTGTGTTCTGAGACAGGATCTTGCTGTGCAGTTCAACTGACCATTCACTCACTTTGTAGCCCAGGCTGGTCTCCAACTTGCAAAGATCCTCCTGCTTCAGCCTTCCAAATGCTGAGTTTACAGATGCGCACCCCATCCCCAGCCTATACAAAATCTTGATGAGTAGAAAATTTTCATGAGAATCCAGGCTGACATTTGCAACCACCGTGCTAACTTGTCCCCATATTTATATAAAACACTTAAATTTGCTGTGATTTGCAGAACATAGAAATGTGATCCCTTGCATTTCTTTTTGCATTTTGAAATTAATTGCCTGCAACATTCCCTGTTTTAGACTTAGAGTACTTAATAAATGTATATTGAGGGGCCAGGGAGATAGCTCAGTAGAGTAAGTGCCTGCCTGGTAAGCACAAGGTCCTGAGTTCAATCCCTGGTACCAGAAAAAAAAAAGTTGAGACACATGTATATTGATTAGCCAAGCCCCTGCAATTGTGTGGGTGCTTCACCAAGGATCCCCAAAACCTATAGAAGAGCTCCAAGAGCTTGGGTCCATCACAGGGAAAAGACAGTCTTAAAACCATCAGGAGGAAGGTTGGCCACCTTTGTGACCAGGGGTGAGATACTAACTGGGGATCTGGTGAATCTTCCCTCTGTTCCAGACCTCCAAGAAAGAGGACTATAAACAACTTCCTCCTAGCCCAGTTCAGGAGAGTAGAGTAATATTGTTTTTTCTAGGTAAGCTGAGAATATTTTTAGCTTCACAGTGAGAACATTTTTGTAAATGAAATGCTCCTGGAAGTGTGAACTAAGGGTGAAATACAAATATTAAAGAAATGATCGAAGTAAACAAAGTTAAAACCTTTCCCCACCCTGGGTAATGATCTGTAAAATGTGGAATAGCCATAAACATGGCCAAGTCTATCCATCTCTGTCATTCTAGCTGATGAGTAGGAAAAACCCCGTTGCTTGAAGGAACACAATTCTTGGGATACCTTACTCTCATTTTGCAACTTTCCCTTGGTTCTTTTTTAAATTTTATGTATTTGGTACAGGGTCTCACTACCCATCTTGGGCTTGTAGTGATCCTCCTGTTTTCAGCCTCCCGAGCACTGGGATTACAGGCATGCGCCACCACACCTGGACTCAGTGCAGGCTCAGCGTGCCTGGGGGCAGGGCCAGTGTGGCATGTGGTGCAGCTCTGAGCTTGCCTAAACAGGCGCTTAGTCTGCTGAGCTATCTCGCCAGCTCCCTAAGTTCTTTTCCAGTAAGAAGTGATGGAGTTATAGGGCCGAGGACCTAGACAGAGTAGGCAGTGGCGTTCAGAAATGTGTAGCTTTCAGACAGAATTCCTCAGTTACTTTATTACAAAGCTTTATTTTGGTAAAATTGATCATGAAGTATCTTAGGAATAAGTAAAAGTAGCAAAGACAATGGCATTTATGGGAAAACTACTTAAGATAAAGCTAAGCTACTAGATCACTGGCCCTGAATTAGACTGTGTTGGTCCATATCCAGACTCTACTACTGATGAGACATGAATGTAGCCTTGGAAAAGCCAGTAGCCTTTGGTTTTAGTTTTTAATCTGTAAAACTCAGGTTACAATATTGTCTATTTCACAGAAGTATTTTGTGCATTAAATGAACTAATACATGTAAAGCTCTTTGATATAAAAAGACTATGATGTGTTAGCATATTATTATTCATCAGAAAGATCTTGGCATACTCCACAAAGACATAGATTCAGACAACAGGGCTTATGTACAGGACTAATTCAGAAGCTAGAGAAGTCACTTGGCGGGCTGAACGCCCATATTCTTGCCTTGAAATTTTGGTAAGCTGTCTCCAAAATGGAGATATGGTGCCCTTCTGGCATCTCAGAACTGTTTCAATAATCAAATGCAATGATGTTTGCAAAGAGTTTTATGAATATATGAAGCATGAGAACTATGTAATTTAGTAGTGGTTTTACTATCATTTAGCAGAATCCTCGAGGAGATGGCAGGTCCAAAGGAAGACTAGTAAAGCATTTTCTCACTGCAGGAGGAGGCAAAGTGCTAAAATGTAGTCAGTCATCTCAGCCGTATTGGGAGACAGACCCAAGTGTTCATTGACTATATTCATGAAAAAAATAAAGGGATGGCAAGGAATGCGGGAGAGAGGAAAGAAATGGGGAAGAGATAGAGACAGAGAGACAGAGAGAGACACAGAGAGAGAGACAGAGAGAGACAGAGACAGAGAGACAGAGAGGAGACAGAGGGAGAGAGAGATAGAGACAGAGGCAGAGACAGACAGAGACAGAGACAGACAGAGATAGACAGAGACAGAGACAGAGAGACAGAGAGGAGAGAGAGACAGAGAGGAGACACACAGAGAGAGAGAGAGACAGAAACAGAGAGAGACAGAGAGAGGCAGAGAGAGAGTGAGAGACAGAGAGCTCATCCACCAAACTGTTTTCAAAATGCTTTTCACCTATTTGAATGCCAGCATTCAGGATATGAAACTGATGAAACTGTCATCCACTGGATTACTGAGCTGACTGTCAAATCCCTTGGGACTGTGGCACTCAGTGCAACATCCTATTTTAGCACCTGGATGTTAGCTTTGGACATTATTATTATTATTTTTTTTTTTTTTGAGGAACCGGCGATTGAACTCAGAACCTTGCACTTGCCAGGGAAGTGCTTATTCTACTGAGGCATCTCCCCGGCCCCGGACATTATCTTTATAATGATCTACTTATTACACTAGTCTCTTCCCGAAATGTTTTAATAGAATTCTCAGAAATCATGTAAGGGAATATATATATATATATATATATATATAATAAATTATATGTGCGTACAGCATACATTTTTATCTATAACACTAGTGGCACTACTGGATAATAGTAGAAACTTTAAGAGGGTGACCTGGTTGAAACACGTGAAATCACTGGAAAGACACCATAGAAAGAGACACTGGGGTCATTTCCCCTTCACTTCTCTCTCTTTGCTTGCTTTTCTTTTTCTTTTTGGTGGAAGCAGGGATTGAACTCAGGCCCTTGCGCTTGCGAGGCAAGTGCTTATTCTATTGAGTGACTTCCCCGGCCCCAGAATCTCTCTGCTTTCTGACTGCCGTCAGCTCAGCAGCTTTCTGTAGTGCACGCTTTCACCATGAAGTTCAGTTTCAAAGAAAATCGGCCCAAATAATCATGACCACAAATGTCTGAAACCATTACCAAAATGAAACTTTCCTCCCTACACCATTATTGTCTCTGGTATTTTGTCAGAGACAGAGAACTGTTGAACACAACCACTAACCATGCCATTGTTTATTTCAGTTTAATCCTTTATTTTCCAAACATTTTCTGCAGATGAATACTGAGGTTCCTTTTTAAATGTTTTTGGCAAGTCTCTGATTTAAAGTAGCAGGTTCTTTGTTCAATTTAAAATTTTTGGACATTTTAAAATCATTAATTGATAGCTCCTGCCAAATTCAGGTGACTGAACACATTTGAGGAAGAGCAAGAACCTGGGTTAAACTCTAAGTAGAAATTGTTGTAAATTGGAACTTTCATAAAGTACTGGGTACTGGTTTATCAAGCCATCCACACAGACGTAAACTAGACCCACTATATTAAATACTTCCATATCTTTATTAAAAGTAGCTACCTTATTTCGCTGGGAAAACACTTTCAAATGACATGTGGGAATCAATGGTTTTTGCTGATTTATTTTGAACTTTTCAGGTTGGACCGTAAAGGAAAATGCAGAAAATTTTACGTGAAAAATACTTCTAAGACACGCAATAATCTTTTAAGCAGAGAGACATGAATCATTTTACAGATTCATGTTGAATCTTTCAAAAGGTGAAACTGATCTATCTGTCCATTGCTGTGGACAGTGGTGAAGACTACACAGGCTTTGAAATCAGAAGAACTAGTTGTCCTTCCAAACTCTGAATGGGCCTTTACGCTCTTGACTCACTTCCCTAACTTCTTAAGCAGAAGAAGAAAAAAACAAATTCTAATACCAGAGAGTTGCTTTAAGGTTAAGTGATTATAAATATGCCAACATATCTGTAATTCTATGACAATTTAAAATGAAACTTATTTGTTTTCTGAATATAAAAGTTAGCAGAAAACTTGACTTCATTGCTTCTGGTGGCTACATGGAGTTGAGCGTCCCGCTCACAGTGAAGCACAGCATGTGTGCACCACTTACGTGTTCATTTCTGGAGTTTCGGAACATACAAACAAAGCACTTAAGGGCTTTTGGTTTCATGTGTGCATCTCCTATTAAAAGCACCAGCTGGCTCTGGAGATTTATTATTCTCTGGGGTTCCTCTTTTGCATCACTGTAAAACTGTAATGATTTTTCCCTATCATAGTTGGTCCAGAAATGCAATAAATAAGATATACGAAATATTTTATTTTCAAACACTTTATTGGCTTTATTGATATCCTCATTCATGATATGTGAAGCATCATGCTAATAGGAATGGAAGCTACTATTTATGTCAGAGCTGAATAATAGAATACTTGAGTGTGCAGTGCTGGATTAAATATGCATTTATATGAATGTAAATGAAGTCAGTACCCCACGTTCACCTGCGGGCTTTATTGGCTGTCATTCCTGCGAAGGGAAATCGATTTTCCCTTGCTGCTGTGTTCTGCCATGGCTTCTGCTTCCTTCCTGTTAGCCTCGTGCCTGGAATCCAGCGCACTGTCTTCACAACTACACTGTCTGTATCTCCTAAGCTTCCTCAACACTTTAATATGTATTCTTTCTATCTATCTATCTATCTATCTATCTATCTATCTATCTGTCTAGTATATGTGTAGTATAGAATTTTTTTAAATAATATACATTTATTAATCTGTATACTAAAATTTTACATTTACATTCTATTTATATCATATATAATAATAGAATATGCATGAATAAAAACTGAGATAAAGGTAAAGTGAAAGGGAAAATCAGATAAAGCTTGTCCCATTGAGTTTAATTTCTTTTTTCAGAACCAGGGATTGAACTCAGGCCCTTGTGCTCCCCAAGCAAGCACTTGTTCTACTGAACTATCTCCCAGCCCCCATTTAATTTAATTCTTATTCTTATTTTTCACTTATTTTAGAAGCTATTTTTTGCTAGAGTGGTAATGACTTTATATATTACATATCTTTGATTGCTTGCACATATATTTTATGATTATCTCATTATATCTGCCTTAAAATATAACTGCAAACATGAATGCCACATTAAGTTTTATTTGAAGACTAGAGTGAAAATAAAGTTCTAGTGCTATGCCACATAGCATTAGAGATTTGATTTAAAACTTCATCTGTTAATAAATCTATCCATTCCTCTTTATCAGCAAAGTAAAGAGTACCTACATGCACCGCCAAAAAGATTGTTCAGACTCTTTATATCTCACGCATCCTATTCCTGTCATGTCACACACAGAGAGAACCAGAGCAGACATGTGCTAATAGAAAATCTGAAACACATTCCTTCTTCTGTTTTACAATAAAATTAATGGACACTGAATGACAATTTTCCATGTCCCTAATCTTCACCATGCCAAGAGTTACTCTTGACATTGTCAATGTCACTTTTTTCTAATGTCGCTTTCTAAGCCTTTTTTTTTCTATGAGGCAATGTGTTGGCTGATGATGATGAGAAAAATGATTTCCAATAAATGAAATATCTGCTGAAGGAGCAGTGGACATGAAGAGGTGGTTCTGAGGACTTCCACATTGAAGGTATCAGCTGGCTTCCAAAATTATCTGTGCATTTTACAGTTATTCAGGAAATCTCTTCTCACAATAAATAGATCCCCTGTGCCACTTTGAAAGGCCATGGCATTCATTTCATTCCATTTCACGGAACAGGGGCAGCTTGTTGCACTGATGAAAAAGGGCTTAGCTCTGCCATCCGCTGCTCTTTTTACTCTATTTATAGGGTGATTGGAAATTTCATAGTAATGATCTCTTCGGGCTTTTTTTAATATTACTTTTTAAATCTATTTTTGGCAAATTTTATTTCCCATGGAGTATATTTGGGGTTGTCATTTATTATGTACCACATAGACTTGTTCTGTTTGAAATGTACTGCAAAATAGACTACACTTAACCCGTTTTCTCTTTCATACCCATCAGTAGTTTGCCCACAATAAATTATTTTGGGTTCCCTAATATATCTTTTTTTAAAAAGGCTACTTCTAGAGCTTTTAATCTTCCTAAATCTACCAAGAAAATCTAAACAGTCTTATTTCATCTGTCCTGTCTTTTTGTCTGTCTCAGACCCAGGAAAATCAGGGAAAAGAGTATGTGAGAGTGTGTGTGTGTGTGTGTGTGTGTGTGTGTGTGTGTGTGTGACAGAGAGAAAGACAGAGAGACAGAGAGAGACAGAGAGAGACAGACAGACAGAGAGACAGAGAGAGACAGACAGACAGAGACAGAGAGAGACTACCACAGAGTTATAGAAAGAGAGATGGAGAAAGACAGAAAGACAGAGATAGATACAGATAGAGACACAGAGAGATAGATATAGAGACAGAAAGAATATTTAACACCATTTTGAATAGAAATCCAAGACCCAAGGCCAAGCTTCTGAGGAAAGCTTTGACAAATATTTCTGGTTGAAAGAACCAGTAGTTCATCATTAGCAATAAATCTTGGCCTCCATTTCTTTCCAAGCAGCCATCTTGTCGTACTAAAGCAGGCACTGTGGTAAGCTAAGGAACATGACCCCTTAAGCAGTAATTCTATGACATGGCTCTTACCATGGGACCAGCTGTGGCTGCTAAGAGCCTAATGACAGCTACCTGGGTGCTAAATATTAAAGCATGAGGGGGAAAAAACCCTACTGTTCATGATCCCTTCATTGAAAAGTTGTCGGGAATTACCTTGATGCAAATTTCCTTGTTCTAATAATTCTTCTGTATGTATAACTAGCCTTGCTCACCAAAGAATCGTGACTTATATTATATATATCAAAATTTTGCTATAAGATTTCTTCTAAGCTGGACTTCCTTGGTGTAAACATATCTCTTTTCCTTTATTATGTATGCAGCACAATAAATCAATTTAACAGGAAAGTACAAGTTCCTTCCAACACAAGAAATAAGCTTGCTTTCTCTGCTTTATTCATAAAGTAAGATCTTATAGCTTCACCCCACCATTGCCACTAAAATTAAAGGTGATTTGGGGTACAAAAAATTACTGCTATTCATTCAAATTATGCAGTGTGCTATTACAATGATGGATGATTTAGGTGAAAGTACAAATTTACAGAATTCACAGGACTCTAAAGACATACTTTAACAATCAAAAACATGCATTGTATTAGAACACTGGTATCTACTCATTTGCTAAATTTAAATATTGTAATATGGTTTTATGTGCAGTACCCTAATACTGGTCATGATTTTTTTCCTTCATGTTATAACAGTTCTCCCTACAATTTATTCATTAGAATTTTTGTTATGAAATTATTACTTTTGAGTAAGAAGTCATCTGAATGAATATAGGCAAATTTTATTTACTATTCAACACTGAAAAAAAGAGCTACTATACTTGAATGGTAATTATAAATTTTCAAACACATTTCTAGATATGTTAAGGAATTTAATTAATCATCTTTTTATTTTATTTATTTATTTTTTTGTGGTGGAACCGGGGATTGAACTCAGGCCCTTGTGCTTGCCTGGGAAGCACTTATTCCACTGAGCCATCTCCCTGGCCCCCATCTTCTTTATTTTGAAGAGAAAAACTGTGGTATCGGGGTTGACTTATCGCTCAGATGTGCCATTCATTTCTAAATTCTTCCTTGCAGCATATCATTTCACATTAAGAAGGATGTTTCTTTTACACAGAGGGAAGCTGCTTGCAGTAGTATTTTTTTTCTTCTGTGTTTAAAAAACAACAAACAAAACACCTACTGCAAAGGCTGATGTCTCTCTGGTTGACCACAACCATCCTAACTTGTAGAGCGATTAGTTTGTCAGAATTCCTGTTTTGGTCTCTGCCCGGAAGATTTCATGTGCTTCTGTCTGTGCCACTTGTTCTCATCTACTGATTTAGTCTTTCCTGAAATACAGACTTCCCTGACGTAATCCACCAGGAAACTCCAATTTAGCGTGGTAAATTACCACTTCACCACTGCTTCGCGTTTCCAGCAAAGACTTCCTTTTCTGTGTCTTTTCTGTTAGAAAGCCATGGTTTTGAGGTAAATTTAGAAGCTCAGGAGGATTACAGAATATAATGACAGGATGCCCTCAAGTGGTAACATTTACTGTACCTAGAAACCTCTGAGTAGTTTAGAGGATACACACACAAATCATCCTGCGGTCTCTTTGCAGAGGGGTATTGCATCCCGTTAGCTCATCGAAGTTGAAAGAAAGAAATGGAGCGGATATTAAATGTATTTTAATGGAGATAAGCTGCATTTAACTAGAAGGATTATCTACAGTTCTTGAATTCCTGTTACTTAAAATATATTGATCAGTACTCTGCCTATCTATCATTGGGTTTTAGCAGCAACTGATTGGGTACATAAATTGTTTCAATATATTTAATATACTGGGCTAGTTGATCTTAAAAATTTACATGATTCATGAAGACCTAACTCTGAGCAATTAACCACACTGGACTTCTCTCCATGACCTGATCACTTCCCTAATCTCATTACGGCATGCACCAGATTAAAATAAATGGTGGCACTCTCACATGAGACAAGTAGAGGTTATAAGAAAACATCCTTTAGTTGCATTCTAGTTATTGGATCTTCTTCCTTGTGATTGCACAAGGTTGAGAATGCAGATTTTAAAAGAACATTTTGGAAAGATAGAACATGGCTGGAATGATGGACTGACATTAATGTGATACATAATAAGTCCTTGGGGAAGCTGAGGCCAAACATTTTGCAAATCCAACCAGTTGCTATTCTAACCCCCCACACACACCCACACTGTTGCCTTATAAGTATATTTATTCTCCTTGAGTTATTGAGTTGCTCCAGTCCCAGAGCCCAGTCATGCTTGAGTTGCTCTGTATGTTCATCACTTGAATCGCTCGCTATCCTGAATTCCTCTCCAGCTCATCACTGCTCCTCTTAGCTGCCACTTGAACAGCTTTGTCACACATCCTCACCCTACGAACCATTGCCAACTGAGTCACTCCTTCTCATCCCACCTGGTAGAAGTTATCTTTCTGCAAAGCAACAACGATGGTCTTTGTTCTTCAAAGTCAACTTTAAAAAAAAAAAAAATTCATTTCTAACAGGAAAACAGAAATACAATCTTTTTCAAAATAAAGAATGTCCTTCAAGTTGCAGACCGCATCCTTAGCTTATTTTCGTTTCTCTTTTATGTTCTATCCATACCTGACAAATTTCAAAACTCTCCATTTTTCCCTCATGTATTTTGAACTATTTCCTGTATTTGGAACCTTTATCACTCTTGAGCTATGTGCTTTGAATGGATCAGTCCCTTAAATCATGATTTTTAAAATAGTGAAAGGCAAGTGTTAGGCTTAAATGGAGCACAAAGAGAAGGAAGAAAAAATAAAAAAGTAAAAATGTCTTTATTGTGAAAATAAAGTAGAGAAGACCACAGAGAAGGAGATGTGGAGCTCTTGGGGGCCTGGCCAGTAAAAAAAGGCTGTATAGGGCCAGTATGGAGGCGGAGCTTGGGGGGAAATCTGGATGACGTGGCAGATAGCTATTGGGCAAGACGACAGGAACAAGGAAATAAGATATTGTGAAAAAGAAGAAAGTTGGAATGCGACCAGGGAGGAGGAAGGTGGAGCATAGCAATGGCCTCCTGTGGCCACTGCCATATTTGGTTGCTGCTGTGATGATTTAGCAGAATTTTTGTTAACTAGGAGAAAACTCATCAGAGTGTAATGAGGATTACTCTTTTATAAATTTACTTTTTATTAGGACGATTTTCCCATACATAATGACCACATTCGCTAGTGCTTCCATTTTTTCCATTCCTGTAGCATTTGGAATATGGCATTTATCTAGTCATGTTATATAACCCTTCTATTCCCTTGAATATATGGTCCTTAAATGAATGTGTACTTGATGAAATGTGAATACCTGCCTGCCTTCGCATTGCTATAACTTGCAAACAGGAAGTCACAGGAAAATACCTAATCTACATAATTGAATGGGTAAGTGAAAGGCATCCCATTTCACTCAATGCTTGTATTAATTAGCTTTTCACCCATAGGACAAAACATTTGACATGCACAATTTAAAGGAGCAAAGGTTTATTTTGTGTCATGGTTTTAGAATTTTCACCCCTTACTTGGCTGAAAGAGGGCACAACCATGAGGGGAGAAGTCCTTGACAGAGAAAGCTGAGCAGCCCTGGCAATCAAGAAGCAGAGAGCAGAGCAAGACTGGAGTAGGGCAAAGGGACACTGGGCACTCTCGCACCAGGCTCCTCTCCGCACTTTCAGCTAATGGATTCACCCATGCATGAGGGTAGCTCACATGGTCTAATTACCTTTCAGAAGCAGTGTGTCTATGTACTTGAGTCTTTTGGATGGAGTTTTTATTCAGACCATGATAATGCTTGGATGTATACTTATACCATTGGGAAAGGGAATTTCAACTTGTTGTAGATTAAATATAATTCCTAAATACAAATAATTTTGTATTACCTTACTTAGGATTTAGGAAGTGGACTTTGGCACAGTTGAATAGAATGCAAAGTGGAGGATGAAGTCCTAGGTCTGAGGACACACTGAGGCTGAACCCTGCTGTGTACACGCTCTTCGCGTGGCTTTGGCCGACCCTTCTCCTATCCACAAAGGAGGGAGAACACAATGAGCTTGGCTGAGGGTAGTAACTGAAGAGGTGAAGTTCTTGAGCAGAGTTCTTTGCACTCATTCACTGCAATAAAGACAAGGCTTCCATTAAGCCAGATTTTCACTACTGCAATAAAACCGAACACTCCATCACATTCTTCGTTTACAGCATGTGATTCCAATTATTTGGCTTGAAAATAAATATAAAATATAAATTTAATTATCAGAGAAAGTAGCCAATGTAGATAACATCTAGTTGGCCCAGATATTTGAATTATGACATAATTAATAATAATAATATGTTAAATATTTAAAGGAAATTATAAACTAGTAGACAACTGCACTAAGGTGGATTCTTCAGTTCCATTACATCTGTCTTACAACTTCATCTTTCAAACCTCTCTGATACCAAGTGTTATACAGCAAATATACACGACTGCTAGGGATCCTTTCAATGAGTAAAGACAAATGTATGCATGAGCTTGGAGGGAACCTAATAACTGTGAAGAATATAGTAGTTTACATAAAGTAGCATAGGACATGGCACAAAAAAAGGATTCAGACTGTATGTTCAGTGATTCTGAAATACTAGAGTTGTGGTTTTCCCTTAAATATTATATCATATCCATTGATAGTGATTGCCCAAAAACATGTGATAGGAACATCCTATATCCCTTAGGGAACTAAATTGCTCAACTAATAAGATTTTCCAGACTATGGGAGACATGGTACACAAGTACCATATATGTCTTTACCATTCCACTTTCCGATGTAGTCACAAAAGGAATAGTAGAAGGTATATATATATATATATATATATATATATATATCCAATTTGTTATAAAATCCAATCTGTTATAACATATATACATATATTTTTTTTCCTAAATGTAAGTCAGATATCAATCCTAGATGACAAATTTTTCCATCTTTCCTTGCCTTATAATAGAAGGTATGCATTGGTTAGCATTTAGCCATGTTTATGCCCAGCTATGTGTTAGGCGCATTAGCAGCGCTGCATTCCATCACATCCTTATAATATTAAAGAAAAGCATAAATGATAATAATGAAACAGGCATTTTAAACTCTTTTTCTTCAACATTTCAGCTAACTACTGAAGAAAGTAGGCCCTATATCAAATGACATCATCTTGCTTTTTACTCAAGTGAGATGATAAATGACTTTATGTGTCAATGTGCCTGGGCCATGATGCCTAACTAATTGGTCAAGTGATTTTCTGAAAGAATGTTTTTTGGGTGAAATTTGCATTTAAATCAGTAGACTTTGAGTTAAAACAGATCATCCTCACATGGGACCTTAATCTCTAGGACAATAGTGAGTGCTTCTCATCCAATCTGTTGAAATACTGGCTAGCAGAAAAAGTAAGCAGATCTGACAGCAAATGCCCTGAAATTTCACCTGCGTTGTTTGCACTCACTAGTGCGTCTGCAGCCTGCTTTTGGTCTCAAAGTACCAGTTTCATAGATCGCCAGCTTGCTAGCTCTTTCTTCAGACTTTGGATTTGCTATATCTCCACCATTATTGCACTAATTGTGTAAAAAAAAAAATCCATATATATGCATCCTATTCGCTGTTTCTATAGAAAGATCTAATAAAATATGTTTTGTTATTACATAATCAAATGACTTTGCACCCTGCATTCAATACAGATATTATATGTAGCAATAAATCATTATATTTGAGACTATATCAAGAGAAGTAAAACAACATAAAATACTTGTTTTTGCTATCGATTTTATGTGACAGTTTGTAAATGACATAAGACAACAACAGTCATCATGTTATATAGCTAATTTTCTCTTTACATTGTGAGGTTAGCAAACAGAGTGTTCTCAGGGTAGCTATGCTTTAAGTTCTTAAGCAGTTCCAGGAAGGCTGTTGCTGGGCCAGGAACACCAGGACACTAGAAAAACAGGGCTGGTGTGTGAGTGTGTGTGTGTGTGTGTGTGTGTGTGTGTGTGTGTAAATGCACATGTACAGTATTAAGATGTCTGTAGTCTCCTTTTATTATTGCTAATGGCTTTCTCTCAGGTTAACAGTTCCTGAACTTCCATGATACTTGAAGTGTGACTATTCCAGGGAGCGATTCTAAAGCTATGTTGTATGATATGATCAAGCTTTCCCAGTCATATAATATCACTTCCTGTTGAACTTTGTTGGTTTAAATGGTCATAAGACATAACCAGCTTCAAGGATATTAAATAGAGATCCCTTCTTCGAATGAGAGAAAAATTATAAAAGTGTTAAGAATGCCATGACTTTTCTTCTAACCTTTGTCCCTCTACTTTCAAAAGGAAGTTCATCACTCTTCTTCCTTATGGGTTTTTTTTAAAGCTATCTCCCTGACCCTTCCTTACTGTGTTAAGAGACACAAAATTTCTGTAACTTGTATTTCTCTGAAAACACTATGGAAAAAAGTATAAATCCTAATCCAATCAGTGCTGCTCACCCAAGTGTTACATAATGTAATGAGTTCCTGTAGAGGCTATTGTGTTGTTGGCACCTTGTAGATAACATTTTTGCAATAAATATTAGGAAATGTAAAGCTGATTCTCTAAGCACTACAAGTTATCATCCAATTTTGAAACATATCCTTGTATTTCTTTGTAATTTGTGATATCTCATACTCTTTTTGAAGTCTTAATAGGCATGGGTGGCCTACTGATCATATGATTATTGTGTCCAAGAAACTATATTAATTCATTTGTTCCAAACAGTATTCTCAAAATATTCAGTTCATAATTTTATTAGTTTGTCTTCATTGAGAATGAGGGAGTGGTATCTCTCTATCTAACAATTACTTGGCTTTCTGCGTGATGGTACATTCTATAAAGTGACTTTAGCACATTTAATACTGGATCCCACGAATGAATAACACATCATGTATCAGTTGCTGGCTTTTCCTTCCTTTTGAGTAACTTTGATATAAAGGAATGGTACTCTTGGTGATGTGAAGAAAATCAGGCACCCAGAGGCTGAAAATTTATTAGGAACTCTGTGCTCTGTCAATAAAAGAAGTAGTCCGTTTGTCAGCTGTTGGAAATCAATGTGTTAATACATTTTTCTTCCTCTGTTTTCTATACAGCACAGTTTACAGGTGCTTAAGCCATAGGTACATGCTGTGGTGAAGAGAAGCGAGGGGGTTGTCTCAGGATTTACAACTCTAAGGCATAGTTTAGAAAAGGAAAATAGTCTTAATAAACAGCTATAAAGGAAAAAATAAGTTGGTCCACAGAATTAAATTGAAAGACGGTAGAACACAAAAGAATAAGGGAAATAAAAAGGGTGGAGAAAATGAGAGGAGATCTAGAAGAAAGATGAAAACAGAAAGTGATAGCACAGACTGAGTGCCAGGAAACAGCACTGCTAAATTCTCCTCCATTCTCGCTCCTTAATCTTTAGATTCTTTAAAAAGCAGAAGAAATAAAATATAATTTTGCAGCACCTGTGCCTACACTGAGGGTTCAACTAATGGGTTTTTGAGATTATAATGATTACATTTAAATAAACAGAAAAGTTTTCCAAAATGATACAAGATCTCACTGGAGAAAAGATGCCTATAAATCATATTCAAATAAGTTATCAAGAACTGTAGAAGCTGTCTCAGTGAAGAGTTTTCCCCTTTCTAGAATAAGAATATGGACAATAATCTAAGAAGGCATGTATCTGAAAAAAATCTTCAAAATATGATTTTATACAGTCCTGTCTTTATAAAAAGATAAACTGAATAAATATGAGGAGAAAGAATGTAGCGGGCTGCCGCTGAGATTAACTTGCTGGAAGGGGAGTTGCTGAAGTCGCAAACTTTTAGGCACAGTGAAATAATGCATTTGATGTGGTGCATTGCAAACCGGTGGTCAACTTGTTTCACCCAGCGGATATAAACTAGTGTGGTGTTGGGTGTGGGAGGCCCCCTGAAGGTTGCTGCCAGCGGCATAAGATGCAGAGTAGAGAAGCTGTTGGGCAGCTGTTGGAAGCTGCTACTTCTCTTGAGCTAGTCTGCTGGAGGACCCTGCCATGCCAACTTTTCTGCTGAGTTTGGCTGTTCTCATTGGAGCAGGAGCTCAAGATCTCATTGCTAGTGTGGATGGGTGCAGTTCACTTTGGGGGAGCTCTGGAGGGCAAGAGGATGCAAAGCTCTGTCTCCTGGAGAAGCTAGTCACATGGACTTTCCTGATGGGAACTCAGCTTTCCTCCTCATCAGAGGAGCTTGGGTCCTCATTGTTTCTGAGGATGGCCGTGGTACATTTTAGGGAAGCTCTGGTTCTTACATTGAGCAGTGCTTCCTGGCTCCAGTGCAGATCCCTCAGCTGCTAACACAGATCCTTCATCATGATGGCACAGACTTAAAAGCTTCCACCACTGACCTGTAGGCCTTCCCAGCGCAGATCTGTGAAATAGGCCTGCATGAGATATTATCACGGGCTCTAGGCCTCCAGTTGGGCTCCTGGGAGTCATTGTTATGAGTTCTAGGTCTTCCACTGAACTTGTGCAGGATATGGCTGTGGGATCTAGGCATTCAGCTGGAGTTTTTGGTCTTTACTATGTGAATAGTTTTCCTGCATTTTTTGTATAAAATTCTTTGGGTTATTTATTAAAAATTAATCTTATAAAATATGTATCCTATATTATATTGTACACCTTTTAAAACCCCCAAACCTTAACATTTGACTCATTCCTGAGGCTAAGGAGTGCTCACATGAGGATGAAAATCTCCTAGGGTCGGTATCTTAAAAGTGCCCACATAGTTTTGTGAGTTTCACCTCTAAGAATACTTCTGAGTTTTCTTCATAATGAACCATGAAAGACCTCTCATGTTCTGACAGTCATAAGGAAAGAGTAATATTGTGACACATTCTTGGTGCTTTCACCAAAGCAGAGGCTTGCTGCACAGGAAGCATGGCCTTGTAGTGGACACTTACTTCACTTGCAACAAAAGGTTTCCACTCTCTCTAAGTTCATCCAGATGTCTTATCTTGGCAAAGAAGAAGTAGGTATGAGAGACAAAGCAGGAGTAAAAGCCACAAGCGCTAGACACAAGCCAAGTCACAGAATGTGAACATAATCCTAAGGTCATAGAACATTTTTTCCTTGTACCTTATGACCACACCAATAATTCCCAGAAGGGAAAAATAATAGATTACAGATAAACTAACATGGCAAGTAGAATCTATTTAAGAAGGAGACCTTATGGTATGTAAAGATACAAAGGAAGAAATAAAAAAGAAACAAAAATATCAAGAATATTGAAATTGAAAGTCTTAGTTCCTGCTTGTATAGAAATCTGAAATATAGTCCAAATCCCACTTAAATTGATATACTGTCATAAATTAAAGGCCTGTTTATCTCTGTTCTTATGAGCTATACATCTTGTCCACTTTTCAATAAAAATAAAGGCAGCGTAGCAGCCTCTTAATACCTGAAGAACAATTTGTAGGGGAAAGAAGCAAGAATTATTGAAAAAGAAATGTCAAAATCATCAGATAAGGAAGATAAAATAGCTATGATTAATATGTTAATTGATATAATATTGAAAAGTGGATAATTGTAAGACCAGATGAGTAGGCAGATGGGAATTAAAGGAATCAAAATAGTGGCAGAACAATATCAGAACAGAAAGAGGATTTCACTGATTAATTCATCAGAACTCAAGCATGGTTGAATGAAGAAGTGAATTTGAATTGAAGTCAATAGAAATGTCCCAAGCTGAAATGAGGGAGGTGGGGAGTGAAAGCAAAACACTGAAAAGAGCATCCAGTGGGCCCGAGTGTACCACAGGCTTAATTAGAATACCAGCAAAGAATAATAGCATTTAAAAATGTTTAAAGAAACAATGGCCAAGTTTTTATTTCCCCGAAAATTAATACCAGTAAATGACAATCCAGGAAACCAAGGAAACAATGTCATGTTACACGCTTTCTCCAAAAAGACAAACAAAACCAGAATAAAAGATCAGCTCATGCCTTAGTATATTGCAGTCAAACTGAAGAGAAACAAAAGACACAAACAGAAATAATTGTAAAAATCCAGAGGATATCAATGAATACCCATAAAGAAACAGAAAAAGAAAAGAAAAGATATATAGCTAACTTTTTGTCAGAGGAATGCAAAGAGAAAATAATAGAATTAAATAAGAAAATGTGATGAAAGAAAAACACAACCACCTTGAGGGTCACAATTAATAAAATCATCCTTCTAAAGTGATGAAAAGTATTGTTTGACAAAGAAATGCTTGAAGGAATTCCCTAGCCCCACAGACCTGCCTTGAAAACAAAAAGCTTAAAGTCCTATTAAAAAAAAACAAACAAAAAAACAGAGAGTTCAGAAACTTGGATCTATATCAGAGAAAAAAGATTGCTACTCAGTGAATTGATTGATGGTAAAAGAATAATAGTTTTTCTGTTTATTATTTAATTCATAAAATAGCTGTTGAAAATAACAATGCTAGCAGTGCACTGGCATTATAAGACCATCATACTGATAAATAAATTAAATGACAAGGATGTCGTGAAAAGCAAGAAATGGAAATATTCCGTTAGGAATTACCCGTACCTAAAGGGCTATAACGCTATTTGAAGGTGGACTTTGATGAGTTAAAATATATATATTTTATAATTAGGTTTCCTTTAAATACTATTTACAAAGAAATAAGATTAGTGTGCTAAAGGAGAAGATAAAATGCAACTATATAAAAATGTAGCATTGAAACCAAAGAATGATAAAGAGGAAGGAGAAATACTCATATGCATATTATTCTGGATTCTTCTATGTGCAATATCATTCTGATTCTTCTATTTTAAAAAATGAAGTTATGATGAACTCGGTTGTACTCATTAACATATTATTTGTGCTTCTTTCCTGTTACGGTGCTAGGTTCATTGCTTCCAATGGAGACCATCTGCCGTGTGAAGCCCGAGCTATTTGTTCCCAGGCCTCTACAGGAAAAATGATTGGTCCTAGATACAAATCAGTGATGAATAACCAGTTCTTATTAATTGCCCCCAATGATGTTCATCATAGCCATTTATTCCAAAACTCAAATCAAATGTTGCAATAATTTAGTTGACATTTTTCTCTACTTTTCTTCAGTCTTTTTTTTAGAATGTATTTAGTACAGGGCCTACAGGGTCTCATTACTCAGATCGGACTCACAGTGATCCTCCTGTTTTCAGACCCCTAAACACTAGGATTACAGGTGCATGTCACCATGCCCAGTCTCAGTCGCTGTCTCAGTGCACCCTGGAGGCGAGTCCAGCACTGGCATGCTGGGGATCAAACCCTGATCCCGGTGCCTGTCTAAGAAGGCGCTTTAATCTGCTTAGCTATCTGGCCAGCCCTGTTCAAGGTCTTTTTAATCTTAACCGTTCTGAAGACTGCAGGCAATGTGCTTTATGGAATTCCTTTGAATTTCGGTTTAGATTTGTTGAGGTAATTTGGCGCCAATATCCACAGTACTATGCTCTCTTCAGTGCATCACATCTCATCACATTGAACTTTCAAATATTGGAGATCTTAACTGTGTTTTTCTGAAAATGTATTCTCTCATAACTGACAGGTAAATTGTCATTAGAGATCATGATTTATGGAAATTTAATAAAACTCATCAAAATTTTACCAGCTTGTTTTTGCTTCCCATAAAGACTTCCTTCCTTCCTTCTTCTTTCTTCTTTCCCTACTTCTTTTCTTCCCTCCTTCCTTCCTTTCTTTTTTCTTTCCTCTCTCTCTCTCTCTAAGAGGTTTTTTTTTTTGTTTTGTTTTGTTTTGTTTTTTGGTGGGACTTGGAATTTAACCCAGGACCTCTCATATGCTAAAAGTGTTCAATTTTGAGACTAGACCTTACTAAAGTGCTCATGCTGTTCTTCAACTTGCCATCTTTCTGTCACAGCCTACTTAGTCACTGGGATTACATGTGTGCATTACCACTTCTAGCTTAGCTCCAGCTTTTATTGTTCAACTCTGTCCCTTTTTTTTAAATTTAGTATTCAACTGTAAAGAAGAGGAGGTGTCCTTCATATGTAACTATACCCTTCAAGATTCTTGATTTATTTTATTATCTATAATGCATTACTGATATATTGATTCTAACATTGTCTCATTTGGGAACAGTGAGAGTTCCCTGAGGTAGAGTCCTATGTCACTTTGATCCCCTTGATTTCTGGAATTTCGATTTTCTCTGGACACTCTATCATATCCTGAATTAACTTTCCTAAAAGGTCCATAGCTTTTTCTACTAGTTCAAAAGCCAGTGTCACTTCAGCAACAAAATTTATACCTCACACAAGCAAAACCTTGTGTTTCTAGGAAAAGCAATTTACTATTTAAAGCAATAACAGAAACAGCTTGTTACAGGCTTAAATATTCTCATATTTTTTGCTAGGAATGCTTTGTCACATTCTATTTTCTAACATTTATCACAATTTCATTGGTGAATACATTGTGTTTTATGAAAGGGCTTAATATTATGATAAATAAAGGCAAATAGGTTAAAACTTATTCTTTTAATGCCCATTTTCTTAGAAATTTGGAGTGCTAGTATCCAGTGAGACCGCAAATGATAGGTGTCAGAATTCCACAGCATTTTCCAAGCCTATCTGCACATGTAATGTCCTGTTACTTCAGAAGAGGTTTATAGACACTCTTACAGGTCAGTGTTTGTAGTATTCCTTGGTGTAAAACCTTCATGTAACCCAGCCATATGATGATGCATAATTATTGGCCTCCCTTTAAAAGCGAGTCTACTTGTTCACTGCATTGACCAATCATTTTTGGGTCCTGATCCTTTCCTACTCATCTGAGAGCCTCAGATGTCACCCACTCAATGGCTGAGTTTTTTGTTCGCTTGTTTATTTGTTTTTTAATGTATTTGGTACAGAGTCTCACTATGCAGCTCAGATTTGTAGTGATCCTTCTATTTCCAGCCTCCCCAATGTTGGGATGACAGGCATGCACTACCATACCCAGACTTGGTGGTCGGCTCAGCACACCCTGGGGCAGGGCCAGCAAGATATTTGGTGCCTGAGATTGAACCCTGGTCCCTGCACTTGCCTACACAGGTGATTAGACTGCTGAGATATCTCACTGGTCCTCAACTGCTTTTTAAACTCTAATCTCATCTTACAGAAAATCTTTGCCTGTTACTGGAGAGAGAGCTCAGTGGCACAAGCACTTGCCTGGTAAGCACCAAGTCCTGAGTTCCATCCCTTGCACAAGAAAAAAAGAAACACCTAAAATAAATCACTGGCTCATCTGTGCCATAGTCCCAGATAATTGATCCTGTATCTAGGTGAATAATTGTTTCTGGAGATTTCCACTAGTATCTGTTCTGGTATCTTTATGCTGTATGCTTTTTTATTTTCTCTGATGAAGCTGTACTGATAAAATGTTCCTTAGGGTTTCTACTTGGCAGACCAGATGTCCATTGAAATCATTTACTTTTTAGGAATTGAAATAAAGTTAAGTTATGATATTATCTCATGAAAGTTAGACACCCTCAATGTCTTCATCCATATCCCTTTGAATATGAATAGTGACTAGATGTTCTGGTCTCACTGAGTTCCAGACTCTATTTCTGTCTTACTTCCCTACATCTCCTTTTTTAATCCTAAAGACAAAAATTGCAATAGATGTTTTTCTTTGATCCCATTAAGCCACTTAAATTTTGGCTTAAGAATATGGACCTCTTATTTTCTTTGCTTTTTTTTTTCTCTTTCTTTTTTTTGATGTATTTAGTATAGGATCGACAGAGGCTCACTATGCAGATCCGACTCGCAGTGATCCTCCCATTTGCAGCCTCTGCTGGGCTGACAGATGCATGCCACCACGTCCGGTCTCATCTGCAGTCTCAGTGCACCCCAGCTGTGAGGCTGGCACTGCATGCTGGGAACCTAACTCCAGTCACTGTGCTCTGCCTAAGCAGGCGCTTCAATCCGCTGAGCTATCAGACTTCTTATTTTAGTTGTCTTGTACTTCTCAAAAATTTGCTTTTATATTTACCTTAGTTCTCTATATTTCTCAAATTAATAATATTTTCATAAATGTGCAAAATGAAAAATATGAAATAATGTTTACATTAATGGCAAGCTATCATTTAAACATCAAGCTGCTATTAACAGAGTTCAAGGCTTACATATTCCTACAATGATACTGTAATTTCTTTAAAAATATTTTAATTTTTCCTTCTAAAATTATCACTCAAATATCTTTCATTAATTTTTCTATTTAATATATTAAATATATTTATTGACATTAAATATACTTAAAGTGATCATTGGTTATTAAATGGCATTTATTATTAATAAATGGTAATACATATTTCTAAAAGTAGATTACATGTCCTTAAAATATTTTTATCAGTTGTACAGTATTAACAATAAAAGGTATCTAAAGACCCAGGAAATATTTTCTTCACTTCAGCATCGATTTGTGTCGTGCACTTTCTTTGTGGCTTTAAAGTGGACCACGCCACAGTCAGCTGATAGAGAACCACGGCGAAATGTTGATGCGGGAAAGCTTCCACTCACAGTGGGTTTTTATGAGAGTCTTAATTGTGAAGTTAATGCAAGCTATAGATTTATGTGATTAAATCCAGATGGCTCACGCTGTTGATCCTTAAAAGTTTAAATTTTTAGTCAATGACTCTTCTTTCCCTACTGTGTATTCTCAGTAACACTATCTTTCTTCCTTGTTTTGAAAAGATATTGCACTTTTTATTACACTTGACCTAATTTTGTGCAAGATAATGATTTTCTAAATTCACATTAAGAGGACAGACAGTATATATTTACATTATGTGAAATCTTCCTGAATACTTCTTGCTGTAATAGTTAAAAGAAAAGCAAGTTTGTCTTTCCTTTGTGGTTTAAGCTAATCACTTAATTTGAGCAAAGAAATCAACTTTCTGAGAACTCCTTCATGTTCATTTTGACAGCGCCTAGTGAAGTGGATTGAAAATAAATTTCTAATATTTAATGATGTTTAACTTTGCGAGCTATATATGTAAAATGACTGTCTAGGCCCTACTCATGCACAAAAACAAATTTTAAAAATTAGAAAATAATATAACTAAAATTAATTTTCTGCTATCTACTGATTTCTTATTGCTAACATTGTGGTTATAGGGCAAAATGTGAGAAAGCCACAATAATGATGGAAGAGATATTGACAATGTTTTTCAGCCCTTAATATCTCATTGCAGACTGATTTACGGAAAAATCAAAATTTGGGAATCTACAGGCCATTAAATTCATATACATAGGGATTCTGCTCCAATAGACCCCCAGGCACAGCATGTGAGTGCGACCTTCCCCACCCACTGAATTCCACCTCAAATGTCCCCCACCCCCAGGCCTAGTGTGTGAGTGGGACCTTTCACACCCTCACCAGAACCTCCTCTATCAGACAGGCCTGGTGTGCAACCCTGCAGCAGAGCTCCCTGCAGAAAAGCAAGGGGCAAGATCCACCCAAATAATCCAGAGGTAAAACATCTTGCCAAAGGGGCACAGTGAGTCCACGTCCATTGGCTGCAGCAGGAACAAGCTGAGCATAGCAGCCACACATAATCAGGCCCACCTGGATGAGTTTGAACTTGGTAGATAGAGATCCAAAAAGCTGAGATGCTTTGTTAGACCCAGATCTATGAGGGCATCCTCTCTCTTTCTCACTTGATTGAGAGAGGGGACAACAGGTAAATGGTTGAACTAGTTTGCCTGGAAGACTATAGGTACAAAAAGGGAGGTGATCAGATAGAACTTAAGGGAACTACTTTAAGTACAAATTCCCAATCTAATATCTGCTTACCTATACAGTCATAAGGTTGGTTCTTAAAAAGGTAAATCCATTAGATACAAAAGTTTTTCAACTGCTAAATCTCACTACCCTCTATCAGTGATGCTAATTGTAGTAAATAAAAAACTGTAATTACCTTAGCCATATAATTTCACTTGGATAATAATATCAGTACATGCTAATGCAATAACTACAACAAAAACTCTACACCAAAGGTCAGAAGACAGTACCATGCAAAATGACAAAGAGAAGGAACAAAATGCATTCTCAGACACTAAGCCTTACCAGAACAAGTGCAGGAGACACCACCACAGAAGAAATTGAAATTCACAAACCTGAAATCTCTGAAATAGCAGGGTCTGAAGTAAAGAAACAACTGCAGAAAGAGGAAATAGAGTATAGAGGAAATTAGAGTATAAAGAATCTTGGAAGTAAAAGAAAAGAAATGAGAACTATAAAGAAAGAAGTATTCAGTGCTTCTAAAGACGATGCTCATAAAAAAGAATAGAAAAATGATGGAATCCTTTAATGAGCATTATATGGAGGAAATAGAATGCATAAAGCAAATTCAAAGAGATAAAAAGGAAATTAAAACCTCAGTCACAAGATGGCAAAACCACGTGAATTAAAGAGAACGTAGAGTTTCAGAACTTGAAGACACCATTGCAGCTAGTGAAAAGGTAAGAAAAGATCTCTTAAAAACATCTAGAATTCAGAAAAAAAATAATTCAACACCAGCAAGAGGATGCAAAGATGAACAACATAAGACTAATAGAGATTAATGAGAAAGAAGGACTCAACACAAATGATATAAAAAAATATGGATGGAAGTAATAGAAGAAAACTTCCCAAATATGGGGAAACAATCTGACATTCAGGTAAGCAAAACATACAGAACTCCAAATAACATCAATCCAGTTAAAAACACCCAAGACATGTAATAATCAAGATCCCAGAAATCCAGCACAAGAACAGTATACTAAAAGCCACTACAGAAAAGAAACAGATCACATTTATAGGAAAACCTATCAGAATAATGGCAGGTTTCTTTTCACAAAACATGAAGTCAAGAAGAGAATGGAGCCAAGTACTTCAAGTCTTCCAAGAAAACAAAATGTAGCCCAGACTGCTATACCCTGCAAAACACTTTCAAATTTGATGGAGAGGTGAAATATTTCCATAACAAAGAACAACTCATGAATTTCCTGATGACAAAGTCAACCCTATACAGACTATTAAAAGATATTACAGAGAAGGATCAAAGTGACCACCACTCCATACAAGAGACTGGAAAGAAGGCACCAAATAGGGCAAACAATTAAACACAGGCGAAGAAGGGGTGGACAACAGCAGGTAAATACCATGTCAATCATAAATCAATGCATCTCAAATATAACCATCAATGTAAATGGACTCAATTCACCAAATAAAAGATATAGACTGACAGAATGGATTAGAAAGCAAAATTCAACAATATTCTGTATACAAGAAACATATTTAACTCATAAAATAATTCATAGGCTAAAAGGATGGAAAATAATTTTATATGCCTCAGCACCTCAGAAAAAAATCGGGAGTAGCAATACTGCTTGGAGACAGTCTGAACTTAACACCAAGAGTGATCAAACAAAATAGAGAAAGCCACTACTTACTGCATAGGGGAAAAATACAAGAGGAATAGGTAACATTCATAAATATGTATGCACCAAACATGGAGGCATCCAACTATATAAGACAATCTTAATGGACATTAAAAACCTAATATCCAATACCACAATCTTAACAGGAGACCTTAACACCCCCTTATCCCAAAAAGATAGGTTAAGTAACTACACAAAAACTTAGCAAAGAAGTAGCAGAAATGAAGCAGAACTTTCAAGAAATGGACTTCTTGGACACCTACAGAGTATTCCACCCAACCACATCTGAATACATATTTTTTTAGTTGCACATGGGACATTTTCTAAAATAGACGACATATTAATCTATAGGTCATGATTAAGTATATGCAAGAAAACAGAAATTATCCCATGCATATTATCTGACCATAGTACCACAAAACAGTAAATAGATGATGAAAGAAACCACAAAATCACATACATATGTGGAAATTAAATAACACGCTCTTCAGCATCCAATGTATTACACATGAAACTAAACAAGAAATTAAACAGTATCTACAGTGCAATTACAATTCAAACACAATATATTGAAATTTATGGGATGCAATGAAAGCAGTTCTTAGAAGGAAATTTATAGTGGTGAACTCACGTATTAGTAAAACAGAACAGGAACAAATAAATACCCTAATGCTACACCTGAACTGTCTAGAAAAGAAGAGTAAATTAAAAAGAAGCCCAAAAATGGAAGGAAATTATAAAGATTAGAGCAAAAATTAATGCAATCAAGACAAAGAGAACAATACAAAGCACTAAATAATCAAAGCGCTGGTTCTTTGAAAGATTAAATAAAATTGATAAGCCTCTAGCTAATCTCATGAAAGAGAAGAAAGAAAGAAACTCAAATTCAAGCAACAGGGAATGAAAAGTACCCTATGGCAATTCAGAAAATCATCAAAAGCTATTGTGAGAATTTTTACCCTCACAGAATTGAAGATACAAAAGAAATGGACAGATTCCTAGAAAGGTACAAATTTCCAAAACTGAATGAAGAAGATATAAGAAATCTCAATAACCCAATAACAACCAATGAAATTGAAAATGTAATTAAAAAACCTACTTACAAAGAAAAGTCCAGGTCCTGATGGATTCATGGTGGAATTCTACAATAAATTTACAGAAGATATAATCCCAGTACTCCTCAAACTCTTCAAAGAAATGGAAAAGGAAGCAATCCTCCCAAAATCATTTCTGGAGGCAAGTATAATACTGATACCAAATCCATAGAAAAATGCAACTAAAAAAAAGAGAACTACAGGCCAAACTCCCTCATGAACATAGATGCAATCTATGTTAATAAAGTACTATCAGATACAATACAGCAAACCATTAAGATTATACAACACGACTAGGTAGGAGTCATCCCAGGGATGCAAGGATGGTTCAACATATGCAAATCTATAAATGTAATACACTATAGCAATACAGACAAATCCAAAAACCACGTGATCATCTCAATTAATGCAGAACAATCTTTTGCCAAAGTCCAACACTCATTCATGTCCAAAGTCCTACAGAAAATTGGAATAGATGATCTCTACCTCAATCTGAAAAAAATCCATCTATGAAAATCCTATAGCCAACATTATTCTAAATGGTAAAAAAATGAAATCTTGTAATCCAAAATCAGGTACAACCCAAGGATGTCCTCTACCACCACTCTTATTCAATATAGATCTGGAATCATTAGGTAGTGCTATTAGACAAGAGAGAGAAATAAAAAAGAATAAGAGTAAGTAAAGAAGAAGTTAAACTATCATTATTTACAAATGACATGATACTTTAATTGGAAGACCCAAAAAACTCCACCAAGAAGCTACTAGAATTGATAC
>NDGM011134433.1:0-13971 GCA_002564305.1 Octomys mimax | reverse complement strand
AAAAAAAAAAAAAAAAAAAGGTATAGAGATGTTTAAATAAAATGGAAACTTCATTATGACTGTTATGCCTCACTACTGTCTATGATTATTGATATCAAATGTTCTCTGTAAAATTATATAACTGTTGTTTATTAACATTCTACCTTGAATTTACTACTAGGATATCCATAGTTGGCAAAACAACAACACTTCTTTGGTTGCACTTTATATTTCAAGGTGCTTAATACTCAGATAAAATTTTAATAATTAAGTGTATTGTTCCCAACTAAGTATACTAATACAAACCCAGATTTTCCTATAGAAAAATTTGTTCCTAATTTCTGTTTTATATCCTTATCTGCTCACGACATTCATTCTAAGCTTAAAGACAGATCCTACTCCTCAAACCCATCAGAAAGACTTACTTAATCTGGCTTTCTGTGTCTTCAATAATAGAGACAACCATCAAAACAGGATTTTCTCAAGGTAGTGCTGAGCCTAAATGATGCTGCCACTTGGGTCCCTCAAGGACCATGATTCAAGTGCAGTGAAGGACACTGGAAACAAGTTTGCCCCAACCTACAGCTATCACTGAGACCTAGTTCCATCTGCAAACTCAAGGGTCACTGGAAATGTGACTGCCTTTTCCGCCAGAGAGCAGTAAGTCATCCAATTCCCTGCCCTTGCAGGAGTCACTATAACAAGATCCATGTATACTTGACCTGCTTGGTACTGCCACTAAAGAAAAGCAGTGAGGCTTGGGGTACCCAGCCCAATTGAAATATCTTTATCAGAGCCCCTGGTTGTCCCAAGAAAAAAACTTTTGTGGCTGACACCGAAACCACATATATTGTTGTTTTTGAGTTTTTAGGTCACTGTATTAGATCTGCAGTCTCCATAATGGATGCTGTTGGCTGGCCTACATAACTCCACAGGCCAAACAATCATTGAACACTCACTCCACACTAAAACAACAAGTTTTTATATTAAGGCAGAGAGAGAGAAAGAGAGAGAGAGAGAGAGAGAGAGAGAGAGCTTATTATATTCCTCATGCCATATTACACCATGCACTTTATGTTTATATTTTTTCCAATTTTGATGATCAGGGTTCTTCCCCAGCACAGAGAAATTGAGCCCACACCACAGATCCCCTTATTCTGATCTAACGGAAGGATGCCCTTACAGGACAGTGGTGGGCCCCTGCTCCCCTTCTAACCCGAGGAAGGGGATATGCTTGTGTCTTCCCTGAAGGGGCCTCATCCCGCCTCAGATGCTGGGAGATTGATTAAGCCTCATTGTGAGCCCAGCATGCACAGAAGGCCTGGAACATCTGATTCCCCCTATGACTCATCTCAAGATTCATCTAGAGAGACACTGCCAAATGGCGAAAACACCCTGACAAGCAGAGCTCCCACTTGAGGACAAGTAAAGAGCCTGACACATGAAGCCACACAGATCATGGAGGCACAGGGCATAGCAGTTACATCCCCAAAAGTTACTTGTGGCCATGCTTGCAGTTTTGTCAAGCCAGGAAACATTGGATGGGCCTGCATTGCCTTCCACAAACAATTAAAAAGTAAAAGACGGAGATGTTGGAGCCCAGATGAAAACACTTGACCTGTTGAGGAGATAGTCTGTTGAAAAGTAAAATGTGTCAAGGTGCTCAGCTTCCTATTCTGTAGTTTGGACCACGGGCCCAGTGGTAGACTCAGATTTCCTTGATGCGGTCTTTTGTTGATCATGTAGGTCATGGCACTTTTCTGTCCCTAGAGAAACTAGAAAGTCTCTAGTTGGGATGAATGTTGGGCACAGGATGAAGACTTTCTGTATATAAGCCTGAAGCAAAATAAATTTAATTCCTGGATTGCTGTCCAGACTGTCTGACCTGGGATTTCTTTTTGATTTTTGTTCTGAACTCCCTCTACCCTGATCCCCTCTGTGAGGGCTGGACCCCCACAGGGAGTGATTGTGCAAAGTGTAGCTATCCATGTATCAGTATACACCCATAATAAAAAGAAATAACTCTCAGAGACACATGCGTGAATAGCATGTGTGGATCTCAAACAAGTTATGATGAGTAGGAGGACTCATGTGGTGTGAGTTTATACATATGTGTAAGTGCAGGTGTGCTAAATTCTATACAGTTACAACTTCTCCATAGTGAAGGAGAAGTTGACAAACTTAAACCATTGATTTGGTCACATAGTCACAAAATGCACATCAACTGTTACTTTAGGTGGTGTCCAAAAGAAAACTAAAATTACTCTGTGAAGATTGAATTGCTTCTGTTGATGACAATACAAACTAATCAAGCACAGTGTCTGTACATTACAAGAGTTTATGTCAGTAATTAATGGCCACAAATCCTATAGATGAAAGTGTGTAAAACAGTGAGAGGACACTACAAGGGTGTGAGCTTGTGTCTTGTAGTCCTCTGCATAGTGTTATGCTTCTATGGGGCCCTCCACAGACGAAGCCACCATGGATGCTGTCATTATTTTGGTTTGCCTCATTTGCTGTTATAAATCCTTCCCCTTCTGTTTGTACACATAGAATTCACATGAAATGGGATTCTAAGACTAATTTATTTTTTAATTCATGAAGAATGATTTGTACTGACCATTTGAATAGTTTTGATGTTTCATTATTACTGCTGTTTTGTGCAATGTTTCCACTGCCAAAATACAAAATTACTCCTCTGGGAATTGTTATGAAACACATCTCAGAACTAAGTAATTGCCCACAATTTTCCACCAGGCAAGCTCAAGAAAGTAGTATTTTCTGTTACCCAAGAGCTTTATTAATTCTCTAGGGCACATTTGGAGGAGATAGGCTCTTCCTTGGGCATTTTCTTTCTAAAGCCATTGCTTTCATCTCTCATGGGCTTCCCCATCTGTCTCCAGGAATACTTGCGCTCCTCCTTTCCTCATACCACACTTTCTAGCCACGATCAAACATTAACTTTATAAACATGCTACCTCTCTGGTCTGTGTGCAGCCATTCCCAGACTCCAGAGCATGGCTTGGCGTATGTTGCTGAAAAAATTGTCAGTCAAAATTCAGCCCCGAAGAGATTTGTGGTTTTACTCAGAATAGCTTTTCAAAATCACAGAGTGAAAAGATTTAAGGTGGATTTTAAGGCACAAGAGAGAAATCACTAAAGAAGGTACCAAAACATCTGTATGTAGACAATTCTTTGGTGCCACTGGCATCCCTAAGCATAATAGTCACAGGCAACTGTCCACTTAAAAGTCTGTCCAACAGAAGGTGGCAATCTGGTCCTGAGTCACAGGCCATTGTAACATAAGTTCATGTGTGGTCTTACCATGAAGGAAAACCAGATCACTCCATTACTTAAAACAAGAAGACTGTGGAGGCAAACATCTGTCACAGAGGCAAAACATCATGTTTTGGTTAACATAAATTTTTCATTCAATCTGTAAAATGAAATAGTCTATGAGATTTTTGTGCTTTATTAATTTTGCAGGCATTAAATGTGTACAATAACTATTAATTTTAATTAATAAGGAAATATTTCAGATGCATACAATCTAATAGTGAATGGTGTTTGCTTTTAGAAACCATTAAAACATTTGTACATTTTACCAAAGGAACGGTAAATGGAATTCAAGAAATGAAGACATTCCTGCTCTCAAAATCCAAGCCGAAAGAACAGAATCAATACTTCAGAGATTATATGTAATATTTATGAAGTTATTTAGCCAGTATCATTTTGTTTGTATGTCTGAATTATTTTAATAGTTTTATGTGAGATTCCTTCATACTGTTGTATCTAGCAACAGTTCATTCATTTCCGGAGCTGCACAGGAACACAATGAACGAGTACATCCAGTGTTATTCATCAAAGTAAGAATGATCACTTTGTACGAGCCTGGGGTATGAACTCAGCTATTTTGCATATAAAATAAATCACATTATAAGACACCTCGTTTTATTTATTCTTTAATATAATTCATACTTTCCTCCAAACAGTTAGCATATGTAAAAGTGTATAGGGCCAGCCTGATAGTTCAGCAGATTCCAGCACCTGGCATGCAGGCACAGGGACTGGCGTTCAATCCCTGACAGGCTGTGCTGCCCCGCCCCTGGCGTGCTCTGAGAGGATGATGGAGACTAAGTGTGGAGACACACATGTGCAATCCCAGTGCTTGGGGAGCTGAAAGCAGGAGGCGCACTAGGAGTCTGATCTGTGTAGCGAGACCCAGAAGACCCTGTGCTAAATACACAAAAAAGTGTAAAGAATATTCAAATATATGTTTCTCAAAGAAGATATGCAAATTTTTACAAATATTTAATTTAAAGAGATTATAGCAATAATTGACATGACAGAAGCAGCACATATTTAGAAGACCAAAATATGTACTTATAAAGATTACTGTATTTTTGAAAGACATAATGATGTATGAAATGTTTGGGGAAATACAAAAAAATCATATGCAGGGGATAGTAAAATATTTGTTATACTGAGTCAAAGTATCTAAACCAACAAAACATCATAGACATATAAACAAATCACCTTGAGGTCATATATGTTGTGGGTATACAAATGTGTGCTTACTTGTAGTATATTCTTGTTTATCTAAAAGAAAGTTTTATTTCTCAGTTTCTTCCTGGCTTCTTTCACATCTTTGTTCCTCAGGCTGTAGATCAGAGGGCTGAGCATGGGAATCACCAGAGTGTAAAACAGCGAGGTCATCTTGTCTTGGTCTAGGGAGTAGGCAGAACTGGGGCGGAAGTACATGAAGCGCATTGTTCCCTGGACGATGGCGACCGCAGTGAGGTGGGAAGCGCAGGTGGAGAAAGCTTTGAACCTGCCCTCGGCAGAGCGGATCTTTACGACCGACAAGACGATGTAGCAGTAGGAGACCAGAACTCCTGAGACGGTGCCCAGCTCAACAAATCCAAAAATGGTGAACAGCACCAGCTCATTGATTTCTACATCAGAACAGGACAGAAGAAGTGGAGGCAAATCGCAGAAGAAATGGTTGATCACATGAGAATGGCAGAAACACGAGCGAAACGCCAGTGAGGTGTGTATGAAGCCATCTACTACTCCAAACACGTATATGCTGGTCACGACCACGGAGCGCAGCCTGCTGGACATGCCCGCTGCGTACAGCGAGGGGCTGCTGATGGCCTTGTACCGATCAAAGGCCATCACGGCCAGCAGGAGGCACTCAACGTCTACGGACATGCAGAAGATGAAAAACTGCAGGGCACAGCCAAAGAAGGGAATCGACGTGTCACTTGTGAGGAGGTCCACCAGCATCTTGGGGCCAATGGCAGTACAGTAGGAAAGGTCAGAGAAGGACAGGTGGCTGAGAAAATAGTACATGGGTGCGTGAAGCTGGGAATCCACTCTGATTAAAATGATCATCCAAGATTTGCTGAGAGATTAATGAGATACACAGTTAAAAATATGCCAAATAGGATTATTCTTATTTCAGGATTATTGGTTATTCCTAACAGGAAGAATCCAGTGAGCGAAGAGCAGTTTCCACTGTCCATTCTCCTTTGTTCTGACTCTAAACTGTAGGAGAATTGAGAGAGATGTTAAAATTTAATTTTGAGATATACAAAGTTCTGTGAAGCGCTGACTGTGAAGCAGAGCAGAAATTCTTTCTGTAAATTTCCTTTTTCATTCCCAGAAACGGCAGAAATAAGTGTCAATCAAGATGCATCAGGCGAAAAACAAAATAAAGATCTATAAGTGAGGGCTGATAAAGCGTGGCTCTCAATTTGCTTATAATTTCTGAGATATAGAGTCACTGGTTTTGTCTTTATCATATATTCCCAGGTATTGGATTTGAATATATGGTAAGCTAGTTGCAGATACAAAATCATATGAGACAAACACGAGAGTTAGAAGTGTGGGTCAGAATATAAAAGATCAAACATTTCCTAGCATTCATGATGCGGTTATATGCATAACAATGCTGAGAAATTATCCAGGAAGGTAGCTCAGAGGCATAAGCACCTGCCCGGAAAGTGCAAGGTCTTGTGTTCGATCCTTGGTACAAAAAAAAAAGCTGAAGAAACTTTACTAGTTTTTAATCACAATTATATTGAATAGAAGTTAGTAAGTAAAATTTATTTCTTTGCTTGAAGTCCTTAGGTTTCACTGAAAGATGAAACTTGTTTAACTGGATTATTTTTGTCATCATTATTTCAACAAAGCTTTTAGACCATTTTGTATAACCCACCTGGTTCTTAAGTCAAATCCCTTGAAATGCCAAAGGCGAAGAATGAAAAGATCTGAAAAAAGCAGACTACGACAAATACCTGTATATTAAGTTTGGCTTTTGAATAGACTTTTTCATTAGAATTGTAATGCAAGGAGGACCAATGTATTTTGCTGTGAGCTATAACCTTCAGTTTCGGATGTTGAATTTCTGTGTTAGTGGCATGGGGTGTGTGTGTGTGTGTGTGTGTGTATGTGTATTGATACATTAAATAAGGGTGGAAATCTAGATTAACAATTATAGCATGCAGGCTCTACAGACTTGAATTTACATATATTGGTATACATATAATGTTATCTCTTATTTTCCTTACAATGAAACAAGAACAAGGTTCATATTCACATGTATCATCTCTTGTACAAAGGGTTTTTTTTTTTTTTTTNCAAGGTCTCACCATGTGGTTCAGGCTGGCCTTGGGCTCATTTTTAGCCCAGGTTGGTCTACAACTCACAACAATCCTCCCGCCTCAGCCTCCTGCATGCTATGTTACAGGCATGCGTCACCACACTCGATGTTGCACAAAGATTTTAAAAAGGAAATGATTACTTACTGACAGCCTTCATTAAAATCTTATTTAAATCTTTATTAAATACAAATAAAACTTTTATAGTCATTTTCCAAATGACAAATGAAGGCAGCCAATTTCTTGTAAGTCTAACAAGAAAATGTTATTGACCCTTACCTTGCAGAACGTGGTAAATTGGCTAAGTAGGTATAAAATTTCTCATTATTTTAAATGACCCAAATCACTTTCAATTGTAACTCCGCAGTTTTAAGGAAAGGTATGTCTTTTTTCCCCCATTATTTCAATATAGTCATTCAGAAACCTGCCTGACAGGACAAAGACATGCTGTACTTCCTGCTGTTACCTGAACTCCGTGAAATTTCATATTTATATTTTTCCCAGTGCTTATTGGGAAATAAATTTAAGTCTCTGTTTGCTCTGAGTTTTCATGTTTTTCAAACATGATTAATTGCATTCCTGGCTCTGTTTGCCCCTTGGGAATCCTGCAACAACTGCAGCCAAGGAAGGTTGAGCTTATTCTTCCCCAGTCCTCGAATTGGCCAAAGTTAGAAACAGAGTAGATCATGGTGCACGGCCTCTTCTAGGGAAGCAGACATCTAGGAAACTCAAATGCATCCTCTGCTTAATGAATCGTGTGTCCTTTCCTTTTTGCTTCATGTTTCCTCCATTCCTAAAACATACTCTTTCATAGCCCATTTGGAAGTGTGGCGATCTAACGTGACTGTTTTCACTAATCATTGTCCAACGTGCCTCCCCCCCACTCCATTCCAACTACACTGATTTCAGATGTACATTCTACACTATCCATTATTCCTATGTTGCTCTTTCTGATAGGATTTTCCTAAGTTATTTTATACTCTGTCTCTGCAGTGACACAGCCTCTAGAACACAGATCTGTAATAGCAGTGGGACAGTAAATATGTTGTTAAATATTTTCAGGTTGTTTGGGAGACATTCAATAAAAAGAAAGTGACGATCTTTCATCTATATTTACACTAGTATTGTTCATGTGCAGAATGATAATAGACTATTGAAAATATATGTTGGTAAATGCTCTCAAGAAAAAGCCAAATTCTATTCCAAAATAAATTTTGTATACTATTAATGACATTTGGGAAGCACAAGAAATGTGAATATTGTGTCTACCCCAAGCTCTGTTCTACAGCTACCAATAGAACCTCATTATTCCCTGGTATTCTTTTTCCATCTCAGTCTCCAGCTGCCCGGGAAGCCTGCTTCAAGGCAGAGAGATAATTCCCCTACTTGTATTTCCTGACCTAAAACTATCTCTAGTCCTCCTTCAATTGTTGTGTTTTTAAATACCCTTCCCTCTGCAGTGGACTTTTGTCGGCAAATGCTATGAATTTCAACAGAGCTCATTGTGATTTTCCTGTTATCTCGCTTTTCCCCATGTATATTATCATATATTTCAAACACTCCTGTATGTAACTCTCTCTCCACATCTCCTCATATAGCGAAAACTGTGAGCTGTAGAAATGATCCCCACGGTTCCTAGATGCCAACGATTTGCGCTTTGAGTCCGAAGTATCTGTTCTCAAGAGGCTTCAAAATAGTGTGTAATGAAGGCAACAACCATCACTCGGTGAAGAGAAAACAGCTACGTTGGCACGCACGGTCCTTGGGTATTCGATGCTACGTGCAGCTCCCCGAATAGGAGCCTCGCCACGGAGATGAAACGGAAGGAAGCCTTGGTCCACATCGCACACCGAGGCTGAGCACGGAAAGCAACAGTAGGAAAGGCGGCCAGAGGGAGGCATGATCTGCTCTTTTACCTTAATGACAGACATCAAAGCTTTCCTTGTAAAAGCGCACATGATAAAATGTGAAGAAGCGTATAAATGATAAATAAATAAGAGTACATGTTCTGAGTGGTATTTTCCAAAGTATAGATTGTTGCGTGACACAGATTTCCATGTGCTTTTAATTTCTTAAATTTATTTATTTATTTATTTATTTATTTATTTATTTATGTACTTTAGGGAAGGGTCACCAGGGTGTTCAGGGTTTCACTACTAGATTGGATTCATAGTGATTCATCTGTTTACAGCCTCCCAGGAGCTGGGATTACAGATGGGCACCACCATGCCCAGTCTCAATTGCTGTCTCTGCAACCCCCGGACAGGGCCAGCATGGCAGGCCCTAGGGATTGAACCCCTGGCCCCTGGGCTTGCTTGCAGTCACTTTAATCCACTGAGCTATTTGGCTGGCCCTTTCCACGTGCTTTTTAAACCCTGCAAATAACTGTAAAGCCCAATGATATATCCCATTGTATTTTCTCTTAATCCAGTTATTATTACTTTTTTTACTCTAGGACCAGTAAATGAAAACCTGAGTGTACCAACAATATTACAATAGCTCATGGGCCTGAGCCATGGGTACCCCCAAATAGTCTGGGAAGTCCAGTGTTTTCTCAAACCTCACTGAAGAATATTCAAGGAGATTTTTTAAAATTAAATTTATTGGTACATTTTAGACATGTGTAATGGTCACACGCACTATAGGGAATTCTGTTCCTATACATGATATATCCTGATTCTTCTTTTACTTTGCCACTTCCCTCCTTCCTTTCAATCCCCTTTCCCCTCATTATTTACAAAACTTCGTTTCTGCTTTATCTTTTTTCTTTATTTTTTTCCTTTTCATGGCCCAATTCTCCTCTCTCTTTGAACAATCACTTCCTATTCCACAATATCTATTACACATTTTGGTTCCTTTTAATCCTTTCAGATACTCACAGCAGAGAGAGAATGCAGCATTTACACATATGTGTCTGATTTATTCCATGTGAGAGTGCGGTCTCAGAGTCCATCATTTTAGCTGTAAGCGTCTCAAGTTTACGACACTTAGTGGCTGAGTATACTTCGCTATGTTAAGCAGAACCATACCTTTTTATCACTTCTTTGATTGATGGACTATTTAGTTGTTTTGAAGATTTAGCTGCTGCAAACCATGCTGCTATAAACATGGGTGCACGTATATTTCTGTGATATGATGTTAATTCTTTAGGGAAGATACCGAGGAGAGGAATAGCTGGGTCAAATGGAGCCTCTAGTTCGGTGTCTCAGGAATCTCCACACTGATGTCCACAGTGGGTGCCCACGTCTACACTCCCACCACCAGTGGACAGTGTGTTCTTCCCCACAGCCCCTCCCACATCTGTTATTGCTCTATTTCTTGACGACAGCATGGTTTCTAGGGCGAGTTAGCACCTCAGGGTTGCTGTAACCTGTGTGTCTCAAATGGCCGGTGATGTTGAGCATGCTTTCATGTATTTAACTGCTGTTTGTACTTCTTCATCTGAGACCTGTGTATTCACTTCAACTCATGTTTTAATGGTATTATTAGATTTTTCTAGTTGTTTTTTTTTTGAAAGTATTTAGGACAGGGTCTGCAGGGTCTACAGGGTCTCACTGCATAGTTCGGACTCATAGTGATTCTCCTGTTTTCAGTCTCACAAGCACAGGTGCATGCCACCACACCCAGTCTCAGTCCATCTCAGGGTGCCCCCGGGGCAGGGCTGGCATGGCACACTGGGGATTGAACCCTGGCCACTGTGCTCTGCCTAAATTGGTGCTTTTATCCACTGAGCTATCTGGCCAGCCCTAGGGTTTCTTATTTGTTGTTGTTTTGTAGACAGGGTCTCACTCTACAGTTCAACATGACCTAGAACTCACTATGTAGCCCACACTGGGCTCAAGCCTGTGCAATCCTCCTACCTCAGCCTCCGAAGTGCTGAAATTGCAAATATATGTCTCCACTTTCAGTTCACCAGTAATACTGGAACAACATATTTTGTGTCCATATTTCAAGCACTTGCAACGAGCAAGTCTCAAAGATGGCTTCACGCAAGCTCCCTGTTTTATTTATTTATTTATTTATAAAAATCTATTTTAGGGAAGGGTCTACAGGGAGTTCAGGTCTCACTGTTAGATTGGATTCCTAGTGATCTGCCTGTTTGCAAGCTCCCAAGAGCTGGAATTACAGGCGTGCACCACCATGCCCAGTCTCAATCTCCGTCTGAGGGTGCCCCAGGAATAGGGCCGGCAGGGCAAGCCCAGGGGAAGGAATGCCCTGCCCCTGTGCAGGCACTTTAATCCGCTGAGCTATTTGGCTGGCCCTAAGCTCCCTGTTTTATAACTGAGCTTATTGCAGATGGACATTCATTTCAAAATAAATTATAAAAGGAATCTTTTGTAAACTTGTCAGGTTTCTCACAATGATAAGATATTTCAAAACTGCAGAATATCACAACAAGATACTGACCTTGAAACAATTTTCTCATCTTATTCCAATTTCCAAGTTTTAACTCTTCATGAGATATTCCAAGTATCTGTCTTGTATTTTCTTTTCTGCTTAGCCTGAAAAACTTTGACTGTTTTGTATGACAGAAATAAGATTGATAAGCTCTAAATGTACACAACACATCATAATGCATTTAAATAAGATACTCATGTTAGTAGCCAAACAGATCTTGTGTGCATAGTCCTAAGTGAATTGACATTTCTCTGGGAAGAGAGCTACTGTATTATACAGGCATAATCAAAAGATAAGGGGAATGGTTGAATTAAAAAAAAAAACACCCTTTAGTATAGTAAAAGACACATTCTTAAGAATGGTGGGGCAAGAGTGCTCACAGTGAAGGGGACAAGTTCTAGGGCTTGATTGATATCTTGTGCCTTTTCATGTGGTAATGGTATTTATATTAACACTTAGCATTTTTTTTATTCCTTGTTGATCAAACATTCATGGACATTTCTGTCAAATAAGAATATTGTCATGTGCCCTAATCCTCATTATTCACTGGACCCAGTACCGAGAGACTTCAGGGGCTTCCCCAAAGTCAAAATGGCTATGAATGGCGAAAGTTTTAAAACAACTCAGGACACACAGGTCACATGGATGGCATAGCTAACAACTCTCATGGACGAGGACTTCCAGAAGTAATTCAGAAAGCACCAGAAGTGATAGGACAGGTGCATTTGAAGCAGCAAGGAGTCTTTTGAAGGGAGTTATTAAATCTGTGTCTTCATGGCAATCATGCATCATAAACATTCACCTTACTTTTAATCCTATCTTCTATACCATATTTCCTGTTATACAAGATGTTGTTGAGGGAAGCCCAAAGCAATTGTGATAATTCATCAACAGCTAAAAGTGAGGATGCTGATGCATTTGTGGTACATGAGAGCTTAAGTCCCACTGCTACTGGAAGGAAAGGGAATTATCATCAGTACAGACTCACTTCCCCATGTGGTGACTCCTTGTCTCTAGTGATGAGACCAGGTTATATTCTATTTCAGCAAGAACTATATTTTACACTAAATTAGGATTGTCCTTGTTCACCCTAATGTTTTGCCATAAACTTGCCACTAGCCACTGGTGAACATAAAAGAAGAATTTGATATGCAAAACTCAATTGGGAAAGAAATATTAAGGATGGAACTGGATATTCGGAAGTAGAAAAGGTTTTGATGATTTTTCCACAGGGCTGTCGGGTTGCACAATATTAGAGTCATGGGTCACATGTCAAAGGTATTGTGAGCATGAATTTCCTCCAACTAATTCTGGACAATAACCTACAAGCCCCATATATTGATGGTGATGAGGATCATAATTGAATTATATTGTCTTCTAAAATTTCAATTTTCCTTCTTCTATTTGTTATTATCCACCCTACCTGAAAATTGGCATTAGTATGAAGGTTGAATAAGTTTTCAGATGCTGTCATAAAATTATGCATATGAGTGGAAGGTGAGTTCCTTTCATGGAGAACAATTCTCATTCCCTAAATTACTGCAAATCCACTGCAGCATCATTTTTACTCTCCTCTAATTTAAATGATGCCTTTGGGTATATTGAGATTTGTAGTAGACTGTTGAGTTGTTGTCATAGAATAGCAAACTTTTATTGATTTACAACCAACACAAATTATATTCCATTGTTCTGGAGTGGGAAGACTACACTTGTAGGATGGATGTTTGTGCGAGAGCACCTCATGTCAGTTTCTGCAGCCCTTTCATGGAACACAGAACCAGGAAGAGCTGAAAACCTGCTTCACCAGAAAGGAGCTTCATACAAGATAAACTTGCCTCCCTGACCCATCACCCCCAAAAACCGCACCTCCTAATCCCAGCGATTGGGTAATTTGTTGTCAGATCTCAAAATGCAGTGAAGCAACGTGCAGCTTTCCCCCTGGATCACAATCTCAGCAGCGCAGAGAGCAATGAAAAAGATTTGGCACGGGGTGAGCACACGCGGCCCTTTGTATCATTCAGCATTGTTCACGGATTGTTTTATTCACCAGGGCGTATTTTCCGAACTTGTCACTTTGTCCCCCACACCACTTTCACTGCAGATGTGACCCCTTCCGTGCAGAAATGTTCTTACATGGGGCACAGCAGTGAGGAAAGTGAGCTGCGCTTGGCTTAGCTTCTATAACCTTTGCGGACCATCAGGGAACTCGCTGTGCTTTTTGTGAACTTTGAAATTTAAGTCATTTCCATACTTCTTCTAGGAGCTCATCCATTGCTCCAGCCACTGGAAAATGAGAGAAGATCGAAAAGAGACCAGCGAGGGCACACACAAACGACGCTTGCTTAGTAACGTAGTGTTTATTTCTATGCATCATTTATGTATGTTCTTAAAGCCTGCAGTGTCTTTATGGTGCTGGTGCTTACGGATGTCTGTGCCACATGTATCACTCATTGTTAATTTTGTCTTGTTAATACCTAGTAAGGTCCAAAAATCAAATCCTTTCTGGTGTTTTATTTGACCATTGTTAGTTTTCCAGTCATAACTCAAGTGGTTGGATAACAGGGATGGGATGTTCAGTGTCTGTGTAAAAGCGAGCACACAGTCTCTCATGGGGTCTGCTGGCACAAGGGTCACATTAAGTAGTGCTTTCAAGAGCTGATGCTTTATGAACTATAGCAGGCTGTTCAACAGGACTGAGAATGAGGAAGAGGGAAAGGAAAGCTTCTAGGAGAAAGGAATCAAGGTGTTGATGGCTGGCAATTCCAGCAACAGGTATATACTACTAGTGGCTTTTAAATTAGTATTTATAGTCTTTCAATATTGGAGTTCCATGGTTTCTGAATGTCATAGATGATGTAGAGTGTGTCTAAGGAGAGTCACATGGGGAGAAAACATTCTCTTAGGCTTTCACAGAGAGCAAATTGGTCAA
>NDGM011134428.1:0-18152 GCA_002564305.1 Octomys mimax | reverse complement strand
GCTTGGCAGAAAGTTTGTCTGCATTTTGCTTGTGTCCAGAGACTGCCTGAGACTGAGATTAAGTGTGGTGGATTGACTAATTTTGCAAAAGAAATTTCAAAGCAGTCAAATGTTGAGGCAGTGACATTGCTATTGTTAGGTGATTTTAGTCAAATTTATATTGAGAGTCAAGAGCAAAGAACCCAGCAGGATGATTTAAAATTTTGAGTTTGACCAGAAAGGAAGGTCCAGTAAAACTGTGGTCTGAAAAGTTAGAGCTGAGAGGATCTCTACTGTGGAGGAGCAAGAGAATAGAAAAGATGGCCTAAGGGCATCACAGGAAGCAGCAAGCCTCCATCCTCTACAGCCTCAAAACTGCAAAAGTGAAAGACTTTGCTTTGAGGAAAAATCCACAGAGCACCATGCTCCAGAAAGGTGACAGCAGCCACACCAGGTTCCACAATGGCAATGTTATAGAGAATCTGTTTCTCAGAGTCAGAGCCATAGTGATCAGCAATCCAGGCACTCTACCCCTACAGCCAACAGAGAGGAAAACTTGAGCATTGCTCCAGCTAGCAACAGACCTTGGCATGATCCACATGGCATTGTTTTTGGGCACATGCGGAATGCAGGAGTTCTGAAGTTAAGAAGGCTTCCACCTAGATTTCAGAAGAAGGCCCTTTGTAGGTCAGGCAGTGTGCCCCTGAGAGGGTAGTATGTGAAGCAGAGAGTGAGAAGCCTAACCTGCAGTGGAAATCCCAGAAGTTTGGAAGAGCCAAAAATGTGGATTGTCTGGGAAAATCTGCAAGGAGGGAGCAAAGCCAGCTTCAGAGAGAAGCCATGGAAGCTATAACCAGCAGTAGTGCCATACAAGTGGAGCCACATGGAGCTCACAGTTTGCCACAGATTACTTTGGATGTTGCACATAGAACTACAGGACTTAATGTTTACCTTTCTGGATTTTGGACTTGCTTTGATCCCAATGCTTTGTATCCCTTTGTTTGTACTTTTTGGAACAGTAATGTTTTTCTTGTGCCACTAAATGTTGGAAGTATTTAACTTATTTGTACAGGGGCTCACAGCTAAGAGTTTGCCTTAAATCTCAGAGGAGACACTCAAACTGGACTTTTCAGTGATGCTGAAACTGTTAGGACTTTGGCAACTCTTAGAAATGGACTAAAAGGCATTTTGCATAAAGAGAGGTGCATGAGTTTTTGGGATCCAGAGGCAGAATGTTATGGCTTGTCTCTAGTTGTACCCCCAGAGGCTCATGGAGTCTTGGAGTGGCTTCTAGAGTTTGTGATAACTAATGATCTAATGTTTGGATTATGGATGTGATTGCTGCTGAGTTGATGGGTGTGAACGCTATACCTGCCCTGGGACTAATGACCTTATTATGGTATAAGGGAGGAAGAGAGGCTTGATAGCTGCCACAGCTGCTGCTCCTCCCTCTGCCCTTTGTTCTCTCCTGCCCCTGTGAGCCTGGGTCCTCTGCTGTGTGCCATTCTGCCTTGGACTGAAATCTCCACTGATTGTGAGTTAAATAAAACTTTCCTTCTTTATTTTGAGTGTTGGGTATTTTGTTCCAGCAATGAGAGAAAAACAACTAAGAGAGTAAGATATTGAGATATATACTATAAAGTATGATTGATAAGAAATAAATTGCATTCGGGGAGATTTCTAGTCAGAGACAAGAAGCTTTGCCAACACAGCTACAGAACAAGACACAGGGTAGTAGCTACTATGACTTCTGTGAATTGAACCTGTAAAAGAACTCTACATACACCAATACACCAGGGACTTAACCCACACTGTCATCATCCAGGTAGTAGTTGTTCAGAAACAGACAACTGTCACAGTGATGACAATAAATAGAGTAGGGGAAAAATAGTCAAGAAATTTCCATAAGGTCACACATTGGCTGTGTCAAAATTAAAACCTATGTCTGTATGATTCCTAAATCCTAATTTGGTACATTGCAAGCCAAATTATGAAAGTTCAGTGGGCTTGAAAAGTGAATATCTTTTCACCTAAAGCTATTCTTTTCTAAACTACAGTGCTGGATTGTAAGAATTGAAGGTCAAACAAATTTTGGAACTGCTGGTATCATATACTCACAAGGCTCAGAGAAAGTTTTTAGCAGAAAAGCAGCTTTTTCATTGCTTAACTCAGCACTTCCTGAACCAGGCTTGAACAGGGAAGTCTTTTTTTATGTAATGTGTTTTGGCAAACTATTCCAGGCAGAAGGGAGCTACAAAATCTTTTCTTGTTTTCTTTATACAGCAGACTTGTGTTTCAAGAAGATAGTTCTGTTGCATCCAATGCCCATCCTTGCACAGTCCTTCTGCTCAAGCCATTCTCTGTGTCAAGAACTGCAAGCAATTCCTTGATATATGTGGTGAGTTCTTACTTATATACTCACTCAAAGGGCACAGCATTTGTGAAAGTTTTTGATACCCTTCCACCCATACACATAAATAAGCACATGCATACAGAAAAAGTCCTAATGAGTTATAAATCAATAAAATAACATAATGACCAATGTTTTTAAATGCACTTTACTAACGTGTGTGTAGATTGATCTCAACGTGTCAGAAATATCTTTTAATGCCCACAATGATTGTGATAATTACCTTTATTGTTACCCTTCAGGTATCATATTATTTCTTAGTTCCTCCTCTCAGAAAATTCTTTAAAAAGAAATCTATGCTACCTGATTAACTCTTTCACTTAATCCTTACTTGGAACACACCACAACTGCATGTGCTCATCACTACCATAGATTTCCTTGTATTACCAACAACTGTAAAGTTGATTAATTCTAGGCAAAACCTATTTTATAGATATAGGACTAAAAACTTTTGTCTACTTTGCTGCAGCTTCTCATCTGTGCAGCCTCTAAATGTTGGCTTGCCCTGGGCTTTTTGTTTCATTCCATTGCTGATTTCATCAGTTTTCAGGTTGAGCATTGTTACTAATGGCACCAACTTTGCACCAGCCTGACTTCTTTTGAATACTAGCTCTACTGCTTTGTGACCTTGAGCTAAGGATAACCTATCCATACCTCAGCTACCTCATCCATACTATGGAAATTGAAAGGAACTGAATATATATATATATATATATATATATATATATATATATATGATTTTCTGTTAGTTGATTTCTTTTCTAACCTAAAGACTCACAAAAATCTACCTAGCATGGATTTCTGCCATGAATTTATAAATTATATCTTCACCTATCAACGTAATTCTATTACTTGTTAAGTTTAACATACATCTTAAATGTATTATGCTTGAAATGGAAAATCTTTATCATCAAGCTTAAACCAGGGGAATGCAGTAAATACAAGTTATATATAGTTTCAAGGGCTAAGACTATTTTAGGCATCTTTCATTGCCCTTTCTCTCACACCAATTATTCATTAGCAAGAATTAAATTTATTTACCTTCAAGATCCATAATTGTACTATTTCTTACCCTACTTTTTAATGCTTGACCCAAGTCACCAGAATCCTACATCTCAAATATTGTGTTAGTCCCTGGACTCTAATTAACATATTTACTTTAAAATATGAATTGGATCATATTTCTCTTCTATTCATAAACTTCTTTGACTTTTTATCTCACTGATTAACAGTCAGAGACTTACAGTGGTTTGTAAGAATTTACCTAATCTAGCCAGGTATGCTGGTACCTACCTGTAGTCCTGGCAATTCAGGAGGTAGAAAGGAGTGCATCACTTGAGCCTAGAAGGATTCTAGAATAGTCTGCCAACACAATGAGACCACTGGCCAGAGAGAGAGAGAGAGAACAAAGCCAAGAATTTATTATCCATTCCTCTCACCCGCTGGATCTCTGTATTATACTTTGTCATCTTCACTTCTCCAACTTCCCTCCTCCCAAGTCCACCACAAGCCAAGAATGCTCTCCTCCCAGGGATTTTTGTATTCAGTTTTTACTCTGTCTATATTGTTCTTTCCTCAGAGATTCACATGCTTGTTACTTGCCTTTCTACATAGTTTCTTTTCCAAAAAACATGTTTTAATTTTTTTATTGATTTTATTGAGAAACAAATAGCAGTGAGATCTTCAAAACAGATTAGTAGGACAGTTACAATAACTAATGCATTGCATATTGTTGTCTTTGTACTGGTTATTCATAGTACAAGATGCAGACATGCTATCCTGTCCAAACATTATTAGTAAAAATCTTTCTTCTCATTGAATTAAGAGAAAGTAGCTGTATATCTATCCTAACTATTTAATATATACAGATACAAAATGGTCCTTCAAAGTTCATCTTCATATATCTTTCTTTATTTCTTTTTCTTTCTTTCTTTCTTTCTTTTTCTGTATTTAGGACAAGGTGTACAAGGCATACAGGGTCTCGTTGCATAGATCAGACTCATAGTGATCCGCCTATTTACAGCCTCCCATGTGCTGGGATTACAGGTGCACACCACCACACCCAGTCTCCATCGCTGTTTTAGCAAGCCCCAGAGGCGGAGCTGGCATGGCAGGCTAGGGGATCGAACTCCTAGCCCCTGCATCTGTCTATACAGGTGCTTTAATCCTCTGAGCTATTTGGCCAGCCCTGTCTTCTTTCATTTCTATATAGAAATTAGAAAACCATTCCAACCTAATATTCTTCTTTGCTTTATTTCCCCTCCCCTAAAATTAAAGATAATTGTGTAAACATTTTTTTTTCATTTGTGTATGTCCAGCTATATCTGCTGCAACATAAGTTTAATGGAGCAAAGAGTGTCTATATCATTGTTCACTGCATATCTCAAATCCCTATCAGAGTTCTTGGCACATTATAGGCTCTTAAAAATCTTCATGGAAGAAATGAGTCCCGTTCTATGCTAGATAAAGGAAATAAAGCTTGTAGTGCTAAATAATTTTTGTAGCTCATCTAAAACTTGCAAAAGGATCAAGGTCAATGTACAAAGTTTAAAGATATAGATCAGATATTAGAGTACACATGCTAAATCATTTTCTAATTTATAGAGGATAATATAATAGTCATGTGCATGCTTCCTTCCTCATTGAAAGGAAAAGAACAACTTCAGTTATCTCAGTAGTCCTGATACACAATGTGGTGTTGGAATCTCCAAGATAAGTTGTAACCAGCTCCCCACTCAGTAAAGTCAGTTGTGGACCTTGCTTCCAACTCTGCTTACAATTTCGTACCTTAGTGTCTTGTCAGTGGCCTTAGTGGGACTTTTTATACCACCAAAGCACTAAAACAAAAGATCTCTCCTAAGAAAACCAGTTGTTAAATATGCACCTACCAACCACAACATAGAAGGCATTTTGAAACAATATTCGTGAGTGAATGAATTAGTAAGATGCGTAAGGAAGAGATCATAGGTCATCTTTTAATACAGAAGTCATGTGGAAAAGTGAAAAAGAAAAATTACTTTTACTGACCTTTACAAAACCAAACACAATAAAAACACCCTTACAATAAAACACAATATAATGCACCACTCCATGAGTAATTTTATATGAAGGATACTAAAAATAAAATATTAAGCAACTCCTGTTTTCTCCTTCACTATCAAAAACAAAGCTTGCAGTGAAAGGGAATCCTAGGAAATAGTACTGGCTTATATAACATTGTGCCTGTTACTTTTGGGATAATAAAAATAAAATGTGCACATTATCTTCCTATTACAGTGTTCCCCAAAATGTATTGTCATTGCCTTTTCTACAAGTACATCTGACTTTTCCATTGACAAATACTTCTTAAAATATTTCAAGACCACCATTAGTTTTAAGAGAATGCGACCCATGTAACGGTCATGGAGGCACAAAATTATGCGTACAATTTCCAGTGGAGTACAAATCTTTCAAGTCGCCTTCTAAGTTAAAGAATTCTGCATTAGAATGAGAATATCTCAGGGTCAGACTGCTTGTCTAATTTATTTATTATTACTAGCATGTGTCGGGTTTTTCTATACTTCTAAAAGTAAAAAAGAAGTTAGACTTGCAGGTTGAAAAAAATTGAAGAAGTGAATCAGTTACTTTAGATGTTTCTTATTGCCTTATAGATCTTTTTTTTTCCCTGAATATCTCCATTTTTTTTCAATTCTTTGTTATAAAACATGGTTTTCAAAACCTATAAATTCCAATTCAACTTTCTTTGATACTCAATTCTTCATTTACAATGGCAAAAATTAAGTGATTGCCTCCTGCATCAGAATATGTTATTGCCCCCCCAAGAATATATATGTATTATTACAGGTCATGATTTCACTAGTATTCTAGGGAGCTTCATCACCTTCAATACACATTGATCTTTTTAGTGTAATATTCTAGATTCATCTAGACTGAACAGTCTTTATATCCAATTTGGCTATTAAGTCTTTTAGATGTAATAGACTAAAAGACAATTAAGCTGGTTCCTTCCATTTCTTTCTACATGGACACTTAAATATAACCACATTTTTTTGCTATTAAATGCTAATGATATTTTCAGCTTACTAATCCGGCTTGTGAAATCTTTGTAAACTATTTTGTGATAATAGTTATAGCTTTATAGTTAGAATCACCCCTAAATTTCTTAAATATGTCCTGCCTATGACTAAATAGTTTATTTAAAAAGTGATATAAGAATTCATTATGAGGAATTGGAGGCCTCCTCTGGTTTCATAGTGACCCACTGGCCAGTGTTATTTGGCAGGAAAGGTCTACCTGCTAAACGTCCAATAAGCCACTTATCATATCCACATATTGATATTATCCATAGCAATGTCTTGTACATTATTTCAAATGCTTCATTGAAATCCAGATGATACAGATTAGGCATTGAAAAATTAAAATAACACTGATTCCATCTTAACCCCAGAAAGAATGTCTATCATCAAGAACAATGCTGGAGGGGCTATGGGATAAAGGAACCCTTCTCCACTGTTGCTAGGAGTGTAGACTGGGACAACCATTATGGAAATCAGTGTAGACATTCCTCAAACAATAGGATTGGAGGTCCAATTAACCTAGATATTCCCCTCCTGGGTATTTTTCCAGAAGAACTAAAAACATCATACCACGTTAATATACATGCATCCATGTTTATAGCCGCACAATTTGTCATAGCTAAATCTTGGAATAACCCAGGTGCCCATCAACTGAGGAATGTATAAAAAATATGTAGTATTTTTACACAATGGAGTATTACTTAGCTATAGAAAAGATAAACTGAAGACTTTTATAGGCAAATGGATGTAATTAGAGACCATACTCCTAAGCGAAAGAAATCAGACTTGCGTGTGAAAACATTGTATCGTCTTGTTAGTGTGGGAACGTTAAAGAGTGAATAAAATCTGAAAGATACAACAGATACTATGAACTGAGATGAGGAAAGGACAGGAGAGGGAAGGAAAGGGGAGAAAGATATATTCATGTATGCATGCCAGATGGCTTTCATACTTGTATTGTTGAATTCTGCTGGTCTATAGAGGGGAGTGATCAATGCTTTATTTCTCTCTTTCTTTTCTTCTTGTCCTTCTAAATTTCTTATAACATATTTTTCCAATTTTGCATGCTTATATCTAATAATCTGAAGAGATAATTTGAAGACAATTTATGAAATACAACACCCACTGTTGAATTCCTATTGATTTGTTTGGTGAAGTTCTGCATCATTTCTCTTTTTTTCTATCATTTTGTATTCTCTCTAATAATAAGAAGAAACAACAGATTAGGCATTGCATCTTTTGTGAAATATTTCCTCTGAGAATCAATTGTGTACATATCCTTTTTGATTCCATAACTTTTTTTATGTTTCCGTCATTTGTCAGAAACATAAATTTCCTCTCGTGTCTATCTTTTTAAGCTCTGTGAACTCCATGGAGAATGAATGGCTCTCTTTTTCCTTTATCTGTACATGATCAGAACTCTGTGCACAGTAGTTATTCAGTAAATATTTTTCAAGTTGATGGTAAATAACAGATAAATTTTTATGTTTTACCTGAGGGTATGGAGTTCTGCATAAAGTTGGCCAGTTCTCTGGCCTTATTCTTTGAAAAAAATCACTAGAATGATCCACCACAGTTTGGAAGGATAAAGTGTCAGTGCATCGCTTTGTGTCTCCCTTTCAGAGTTATTTTAGCTTCAGGAACATGTAGAATATGTGACTTGGTTATGTAACAGAAAGAGAATTTTGTCTTTTAAAACATGAAACCTTGTATGCTACTGCATTATTTCTTTTCTTCTTTTTATTGCACATTTGGATTTCTTTTCACAATGTCACACACCGTATTCCATTAGCAATCTTCAGAAGGAAGTTCCCAATGCATCCACTCATAGACCTAATATTTGGACTGCTTCATTTAAAGCTGCTTGAAAATGACAAAGAGCAGCAGAATCACGATGTTCTTGGATATTCATGTATTTATGCATGCAAAATTTACATTTACCTTTCTGTTCCTTGAATAATGTTCATAAATGTATTAGTACATTTGGAGTATTGGATGTCATTATCTTATGTCTGTCTTTGGGCAGCCAGAAGCACAACCATTTCATTCCAAAGCCAAATTCCTAGAAGGAGAGAGTCATCGATAAATATTCAGTGTCCCTGCTCACAGGTTGTGTAATTAGACTGAACAAGCCAATGGCAGAAGAATAAGATGACCTGGGAATTCTGTGCAATCTTTATTAATTCAACTCTAAGCTAGCCCTTGAGATTTTTATGCAGTCTGCAACAGAAAGGTCAATGGAATGCCAATAAATCGTCTTGTATTTTTTAGTTCCTGTTGAAAATGCTAAAGTTGAGTGAAAATTGATTCAATGTATTTGTAATCCAAAGCCAAGGGGGAAAGTCATTTTCTCTTTACTCATCCACTTCTATTTATGTGGGAAATAACACTTGTACAGGAAAGAGGTAGAAAATTTGCAGTGGAAGGAATACACTAACAGTTAAGCATGTTTTTCATTTCTTACCATTTCTCATGAAATGTGTGCAGATTATTTTGAATTAGAAAAGCTAATAACATTTTAAGAATGTTATAAATTTTAAAGGAAATATTAAGTAAAACTAAAAATATAGTGAAAGACTGGAGCCATCTGAAGTTGTAAAATAATTTGGAAATGGGTTATACAACTATGTGACTTAAACATTGTGAACAGTCATGGTTAAATAATACTATAAAGATGGGTATTAAGATGATAGAGCATTTTTATTGTTATTAGTGAATTTTTTATAATACATAATGATTTTGCTTATCCTGGGGAATTGGCAGATGTACATGACACATCCTATTCTCTTTACTTTCTCTTGCTTTTCTCCTTCTCTTCTTTCTTGCCCCATTTGTAAAAGTCTCCCTCCCAGTTTCCTATTATTTACCTTATGTTTGGCTTTTCAATTACAATTTGAAAGCCCGTCCTTTAATTTGCATGTTAAGCTGTATAAACTTTGGATTCCAGGTAATGAGCAACTAGGAAACAATTTGAATTGCTTTAGCTCACCCTGAGAATCTGTATTTTAGGAAGTTAGCATTTGTCACACCACAGGAGGTGTAGGAGCTGCAACTTGTCTAGCGTGAGTGAAGAGACTGTTGTTGGCTATGGTAATCCAAATGGGACTGAAAGAAAGGAAAAGGTGTGTTACAAATTATGATGAAGATGTAGGGTTTGGATGAAGGACAGATTCAGGTGGGAAAGAGGTGATATTGGTGTTTCTACTCTGTATTACTGCTTATAATTCTAACCAAATGTAACATATATTTCAATATGATAGTCTAATTACTGCGTTAGCCTTTTAACTTCATTCTTATTAATTCTATAAACTTCTGAACTGATAAATGTCTGAGTAAGATTTGCTAATCCATGCAAATATACATGTGCATACATACACACATAAGTGTATCTTCTTTCATTAAATGGTCTATAAAATTAATTTAGGGAAAAATTTTGAAGAAAAAATGTATACATTAAGTTATGTAACTTGTAACTAAGGAGATCACAGCTTCTTTCCTTGGGGGGATGAGACAGTTGTTCCTCCATGCTCTATTTTCTACCCATTCAATGGCACTAGGTACTCATGTACCATTTTCATCTATGGTGATTAAGAAGCATTTACATAAGAAGATATATTTGATTAATAGTATTTTTAGGGCCAGCCAAATAGCTCAGTGGATTAAAACACAGAGGGATTAAAGCACAATGCAAGCAGCCACAGAGGCCAGGGGTTTGATCCCTGGGCCTGCTCTGCTGGCCCCACCCCCCGGGGTGTGCTGAGACAGCAATTGAGACTGGGCGTGGAGGCAAGTGCCTGTAATCTCAGCTCTTGGGAGGCTGTAAACAGACGGATCACTCTGAGTCTGATCTGTGTAATGAGACCCTGAACACCTTGTAGACCCTTACCTAAAAATGCAAAATAAATAAATAGTTTTTTCAGTTTGATATTGTGTGTAGTTACATTTGTCTGCATGTGTGTATAAATAGGAATGTAAATCTAAAGAGCTAGGTGTTTCCCTAAAACAGTGAATTGTCCATGATTTATGATTCCCATTGGCCACACATAAAAGCTTTCCAGCATCTTCCACATCTTTACATACAAGTAAGTGAATGTTCTTGCAGAAAACATTGTTTATTTCTTGAAAATTTTGTGTGTTTATGAAATTGCATAATTTGAGACTTTTATATATAAATTAAGAACTGTACATCGAAATAAGTTAAGATAAATTAAGAACTGTATGTAGAAATTTTGTATGTAAGTCAAGCATTCAGTTTAAAACATTCTGATTACTAGGTCATAGCCATTCTTTACCCAGAATAAAGAGATATAGCATTATATTTCTTCCTGACATAATTTTCTGATTCTGTTATTGTTTAGATCTGAAATGTCTTTCACAATTTCCCATTCACAAATGGGGTTTATGGAGGTGATTGGCTCCTCAGGGTGATGTGCTCCTTAGTGGATTTGTCCATTGGTGAGCTCAGAGCTGACTGCTGTTTGGAGGTGGGGCCTGCTCACTGACAGTGTGGCCTACAAGCCTGTATTGTTGTCTCAGGCTCCTCCCCTTCTTTTTCCTGCCCACCAGAACATGAGCAGTGTACTCTCCCAGGCCAATCTACCATGCCATTACTTCCTTGGAGCTGACTAACCATAAACAGAACCCCCTGAGACTATGAACTGGAATAAACCTCTACCCCCCCCTTATAAAGTGTTATATTGATTATTTTATGCCATTGGTGGAAGTGATCAGTATAGATAATTTCCCTTTATTGAAGTCCTAGGATCAGTGACTCCAACAGGCATTTTTAGCCAGCAGGATTTTCATGCTGGGCCCTTCTTTATAAATGCAATTTTAAAAGATTTCTCATAAAGTTGCTACAAATGGGACATGAGTTCACTTTCAAGGTATATTTTGCTATAATTACTCATCTTTAACTTGAAGTTTTAAGCTTCTGACTTTACTTGTAATTCCATATGTATAACTCATATGTTTTACACCACAAATTATAACATGAACAAATTCTGTTTTTCACACACATCCTCTCTTTGAAACAAAAAGCTCTTAAGGTATTAAGGAGAATAAATTTACATTCTTCTCATGGATCGTGGTACACTAGAACATGCAACAAGCCACAAAAGCTTTAATTATCGTATACTAAAATGGAAAAGCACTTTTGGGGAAGAACCAACACTAGAGGGATGGAAACAGAATGACCAAGAAAATGATCATGGGGACCTAGATTTCTCCTTGCTCTTCTAAGGCCTCGGGCTTTTGGAAGGAAAGGACGTTGGCCTTCAGTGGTCAGCACTGCAGCATCCGCTGAGTCGGAGAATAAGGTATGACACAAACACTTGAATATGAAGACAGGGGAGGAGGCAAAACCATAAGAAATATCATGGGTCCATGGTATGTTTTAAGATGATTTGAAACCTAGTCATTTCAAATTATATCTATATCTTTGTGTATACGTATGGTTATCAAAAAGAGGAAGTTCTATTTTCTTGTTTGTTCTCAGATTATTTTAGTAGTATGTTTGTAGCGCATGTTTACATTTGAATTTCTTTTTTCATTCTCTCTTCCTTCCCTTCCTTCTCACTCAGTCTATCTCTTGAGCTCCTTCCATTTCTTGTACTTGTTTGCAGTACACAACACCTACATTCCATTCTGCCAGTGTTCGCCTCAAAGTGAACCAGATTTTCTCCTTGTCTTCTCATTACACAAAGGCTCACCGGTATAGCCTTTCATTATTCACCTAGCTGTCCTCCTTACCCCAGTGCAAACTAAACTTACCAGGGGCACGCTAATTTCCTAAGGCTGTCATATTTGATTACTATGAGCTTTGCGTATGGTAGTCAAAGAAAATTACTCTCTCACAAGTCTGGAAGCCAGAAGTCTACAGTGAAGGCATCAGTCAGGTGAGAATGCCGCTCAATCCTTCAGCAACTATTCTTTGTTTTTTCTGACTTCTGAGCATTAGCAGAAATCTTTAACCTCCCTCAGATTGAGCACTGATATGGCATCTTTCAATTATTCCAGTCTGTTTTCCTGTCTTTACAACCATCAATGTATTTGTATTTCCAGAACATCTGTTCATACAAGAATATCAGCCAATGAGTTTAAGAACCCTTGTAATCCAGAGTGACATCTTCATTTTCCTCAGAATTATTGAGATATTCTTGATGAATAAAAATTTATACAGTTAAGTTGTACTATACAATGTTCCGATACACATTTATACTTTGTGAAATGATTACAATCAAACTAATTCACATATCCATCCTAACTGGGTCATAGCTGCCAAACCTCAGTTCCAAAGACCCCATTTCCAAGTTTCGTGGATACTGGGGATTAAGATGTTAACGTAACTTCTGGGGGAACATTATTCAGTCCACAATCAGGGCTAATCTCAGCCTGATATTTAAAAGAACAACCAGATCCTATGAAATAATTTACATCAGAGTGAGAATAATTCTAGGGTTCATTTACATTTCTAACAAAGGACTTTGTAATATCACTTCATCAAATAATTAGCACACTGCTGGAGAACAAAGCAAGCTGGTACGTGCTTTCTGTCTAGAGCTCTCAACTCCCACTCACTCCCTAACACTCACCAGCTTCTATGGAAAACTGTTGTAAAGAAAAATTATTTGCTTTAGTTCTTAGCTATTTTCATTCTACTGCCTTTTAAATTAATAAATATTAATTCCATGTAATTCAGGAGTCCATATAAATGACTGATATCTACATAAGCTATAGAAAAATTCAATCTAATTAACATATCCATCACCTCAAAATTATCCTTTTTAAAGTAAGTGCATTATGCATGCACTCTTTTAGCAATTTTGAAATATATATCACATCATTTGAGACTTTGTACTGTTCGATCATCATTTTTCTTCTCTCCATCACTTTCTCTGGCCTCTACTTCTATGAGACACTTTAAAATTCCACATATATGTAGATAGTACGGTATTTTTTTTTTCTAAAATTGGCTTGCTTAATTTAGCAGAGTGTCTGCCAGTTCTAATCATGTTGGGATGAATAACAGAATTTTCTTTGCCTTAAAATCTGGATAGCGTTCCCCAGAGTACAGGGGCCGCCTTTTTAAGTCCATCCATCCATTGATGAGCACCTAGTATGCGTCCATTCTTTGGCTCCATGTGCAATGCTGCAACAAGCACAAGAATGCAGATATATCATCAACACCAATCTCAGTTCCTTTAAAATACATGCCCAGTAATGGGATTGTTGGATCTTATATGGGAAATTTAGATTGTGCATTTTTATTTTCTCTTCCTCTACTAATATTTTTACCTTTATAATAATAGTAGAATAATTTATCAGCACAAATTATGCTAATTGCTTTTTACTTGCATTTAGTTTTCCCACATTGGCATGGATTTCAATCTGAATATTGTACTTGGTGCTCATGAAATGTATGTACTTACCGTATATGAAGGACACTGATGCAAAAACTTGGGCCAAAAAATGGCATAAAAGTCATCAATTTTGTTAGGTACAGGTTTAATTTCTTTTGAAGTCTGAATTAGTTTATACTTTGTTGTTGTTGTCGTTGTTGTTGTTGTTTGGTACTGCAGGTCAAACTCAGAATCTTGTGCTTGCCAGGCAGGCAGGTAAGCTGCTGAGCTATCTCCCCGGCCCTAAAGTCTGAATTAGAAGACCAAATAAGGATGAAAAAGAATGCTTTGGGGGTTTATAGGAGGTAATTTGTTTTCCTCTGTGCTCTCTTACAGTCAGTACCCATTCACAATGGTGAAATACTCACCTGTAGAAAGGGTAAGGCCCCAAAAAAGTGGTATCTTTGCTTAGGTTATTAAAATCCTGAAATTCAAGCTTAAAGTGATTCAAAAGTAGATAAGTGTGTTTTAAAACAAATTGCTTTTCATTTTGTGCAGTGAGTCAGAGTACAGCTTTGTGGTAAAATTGCCTGACATTCTGAACAATGTAATGTAATTTTTAAAATAATTTGATTTATATGTAAATGACATAGTTATCACCTCAAAGCTAAAATCTTAGAACTTAACACAAGCATTACAGATAGAATGGGGATGAAGTTCTAATGTTCTCAGAGCATTTATTATTTGTGAATCAGAATTTAGTAAGTAACTCTGACTTTTAACTAGCTTTTAACAAAGTAAATACAATTTTGTTTATTGCTTTTTAAAATATATTGCTCTTTAAAATTTATTTCCTAAGAGACTTGGTCTGAGTGAAGCAGCTACATAATTAAAATTAAAATTAAAATTTATAACTTTCATAATTAAAATTTACATTGAAACATCTATTTGTCACGCAACTAATTTATACTAAAAAATTAAATACTTTTCTAAATAATAATTTGAATTTCTGCAAGCCATTTTTTTCAACCATTTTCAGCACTCTGGAACTTCTCTACCCTGCCCCCTTGTAACATACTGTTCTTTGTTTTGAGACAGGTTCTCACTAATTTATGAAGCTGGACTTACACTTGCAGTCCTCCTGCCTCTGCCTCTTAGTACACATGACCATATTCACTTGGGGCCTGTTCTGCTGCTGCTGCTGTTGTTGTTTATATTTTGGGGGTGGGGATTCTTTTTTATTTTCTTAGTACAGGATCTTGGTATGCATTGTTTACATTCCGTAGGGGGTGTGGGTATGTAAGCATAAGGCATCTTAGTTCCTTATTTCATCTTTTTTTCTTTCCTCCTTGACTCCCTCCAACTCTTGATCTTTCATGATTTGGTTTGATTTGGGATTTGGTTTGAGGTGTGTGTGTGTGTGTGTGTGTGTGTGTGTGTGTAAATGTTTGTGCACATAATGCTTACCTTACTTGTGGGGGCTTGGTACATGCACGTAACACATCTCACTTCCTTTTTCATCAGCTTTTCACCCTGAGGGCCAGGGTGATAGCTCAGTAGAATAAGTGCTTGCCTGGCAAGCCCAAGGTCCTGAGTTCAATCCCTGGTACCACAAGAAAAAAAAAAGAACTTTTCATCCTTTCCTCCCTTCCTTTTCTATCTTCCCACTCCCTTTCACCTTGCCAATTTTATCAGAACACTGGGTAGTAGAGAGAGACATTTGGAGGACAGTATCAGCTTATTAAAACCTTTCTTATCTATCCACCTGGCTCCATTTCAAAACAGTTTTCAAAACAGGGGCTTAAAAAGGAAATGGATATTTCAGTTCCATAGACAAAAAGAAGAAATAAAGACCCTGTTGCTAGTGGTCTGTCCTTGGAGTATTTTCTGGCCCTGGGACTCTCTTTCTGGGAAGGACTGATGATGAACACAACCATCACACGATGTCTATCTTTATTTCTGAACTCCTGTTTTTATATCCTTCTCCAAGGGAAAGCCTTAAAGTGTAAGATCAGGACTCAAATCACCACTTGCATAGGCAGGAAGAGAATGAGTAGCATTAGGAGAGACAGCTAGAGACCAGCCTCACTTTCATGGTGTCAACTGCAAGATCCCGGCTACTGACAAGTGGATCTTGCTCACGCCTGTTACATCAGAGGTCTGGGCTTATTATCCTTCAGTGAATAAAGTTTCTGAAGATTCCTCAGAGCTAGAGACATGAAGCATGGAGTATTTAAACCTTTTTGATTCAACTGAAAGACACACACATATAATCAAATTACCTCTAGACTGATAACAGTGAAACTTAAAGGAAAAGTATTTATTATAAAATAATCCAGAATTTCTTAAACTGTAACCCATTACTGATGCCCACATTCATGCTACAAGAAAAAATGGAGTATACGCAACAGAAACTGTATGAGTCTCTATAGAACAACCCTGACTTTGCCTGTTGTTTGGCAATACCTAAAATATTTTACCATTCAGCACATTAGTATACAAGTTTGCTAATCTCTGACCTAAATCTTAACCTTTATGATTTATTTTTCGGTATGTAATGGAAAAATAATCCCCTACTATATGCCATGGAAATTCTCTATATTCATGTTAAAACATGCATATTTTCATTTCTCATCAAGCAGAATAAGACAAACATAAATGGGTAGCAACAATTACGACCTTAACCTCAAAATCCAGAGTTATGCCCATTACAGTAAGTATTTAATGAAGGAATTAGCTTTAAGGTGTATATACATTCTACACTTTATTTATGATGAAATCTCTAGTTTAGAATTAATTTTTTTGTCTCAAATCTTGGACTACAATGAATACTCCAGGAAGGATGTACAGTGAGGCTTCAAAGAAAACCTCAAGCCCTGTGGAGGAGAAGAGTTTGCCCTGGAGGGTTCTGTATGCTTAAGGGAAAAAAGTAACACTCACTCTCTTCTCTAAATAGTACATGTTGAAATATTTGATTGACAAAATACGCATATAAAGTTAGACAAATCAATTGCAAATACATATTGTAAAAATAACCTAAACTCTAGATCTAAGGCTGTTTTAAGTCTTGAAGACTCTGGTCCTTGAAGATGGTTCTGCCAGCTACGAATCTGGTGTCTCCTACAGCAACTCTGCAGGTACAAGAATCGGAGTCACCTGGGAGTCCCCATCCTGTCTTCTGTGCTTCACAGGATCTGTACCGTGTTTGCTTGGAACTCTCCGGGTCAGGAAACATCACCCAAACATCACCTTGGAGAGGAGCTCCTCCTCCCTCCCCAAGGCAGCTAAATAACAGGGGAGGGAGGAAGAGGAAGAAAGGCCAACCAGGGAAAGATTCCAAAAAAGAGGAGCTATCCACAGTATAGTCACAGATTTCTCCCTTAACCACTCTTTTCTTCCACGTGCTGCAGATTATGAAGAAACTGAGTTCCTCTTTAAACTATCTAGCCCAAACTTTGTCCCAAAACTAAATACTCAAGAGACATTCATTATGTCCCTGCCTTCTCCCATTTCCTCCCCACCTGGATTTGTGTTGTTAAGTCAAGGTTCTCCCCATTCTACTTAATGTAAAAGGCAACTCAGCATTTTTGTTCTGTGAGGGATTTTTTTTTTTTCTCCTTGTACTTCATACAGAAGGAATCGCTTTGGGCACCCCCTGTTGACCATGTGAGGCTGATTTGTGGGGGAAAATCTGCCTCACCTCCAGTCCAGCTGCACCACTCAGAACTAAGATGAGCTTGGATAACTGGTTTACCCATTCTATGCCTCAGTTCTCCTTTCTACATGAGAATACCATTGTCTCATAGACTTGTCCATTGGACTCAATGCATAGAAAGCCTTTAGAACTGTGCTTTTATGTAGTAAACTTGTTTTTCTTATGAAATATTATTATCAATATTAATTAAGTTAAAGCCATTGGCATGATCAAGGGGCCCCTGTTTGCCTGCCCTACTTCCTGCATGTCTGTATTACATTTCCTGTTACTCTGCTCCATTAAAACCAGATTATTCTTTAGCGCCAAACCATACTATGCCTTATCAGTTCATGCTGCACACTAGTTGACGTTCTACTCTGGCCTTACGCACTCTACTTTCTATGAAGCTTCTGCCAAGTAAAGTACAGTGCTGATACAATTGTTTCCCCAGCCAGTTTTTGTTTGAAGTTTCTTCATTTCTCTTTGTCTTTTTTCTCTTCTTGACTGTGTACCTTTCCAGGGCAGGGGGCGTGTTACAAACTTTGCTAGTCATGGCTTCTAGAAGTTCTTTGTTGCATAGCAGATGTTAGAAATACATATATATATATATATATATATATATATATATAGAGAGAGAGAGAGAGAGAGAGAGA
>NDGM011134408.1:0-15208 GCA_002564305.1 Octomys mimax | reverse complement strand
GCCAGGCAAGTGCTTATTTCACTGAGCCAACTCCCCGACCCCTCAGATATATTTTTTTTATACAGTGGAATACATTCTGCCATAAAGGACACATTTGACACATTTATTGCTAAATGGATGGACCCTGAGACCATAATCTTAAGTGAAATAAACTGGACACATGTAAATATTGCACTGTCTCACTGCTATGAGAAACTAAAGGTGTAAATAGGAACCAAATTGTAAAGAGATACAGTGAAATAGGAAGATGTTATTCAAAAGATAAAGGGGAACTAAGAATGGGGGTGGGGGAAAGGAAGGCAGGGAAAGATAAAATGAGAAAAGAAGGATAAAATGGAACCAATGCTCTGTAAATCAGGAGGGGAAAAGGAGTTAAGGGAAGGGAGGGGAATGGGAGGGAAAAAAAGATAAGCCAAGGTACATTATGTACAGGTACAAATTTCCCTAGGATGAATGTAATCATTGTATATGCCTAAATTGTACCACTAAACTTAAACAAACGAGTAACTCGAGTTTTCCCCACAGTGTTGCCGTTTTTTGTTTTCTGTCAATGACAAACTGCAGGCTGAGGCACAAAGCCCTGGGTGGATGCTGTGTCACTTCTGTCCAGTGCTCCGAGAGCTCTTCTGTGACTCTCGGCCACTGCTCCAGGCTCCTCCTCAAAGCTAACCACCCTGCAAGGTCTCTTCTCCCAGCTTCCCCATACCGAAGTCTGTTCCTGTTTATTCCTCTGTTCAAAACTGGCTTTCCGTTTCCTATGCAGTATTAAGACAAGGTGCGAAGGATTTCACGCTAGAGCTGCAGATGAACCTGCCTGCTTGCTCCTAGCTTCAGCCAGCCATGACTCAGCTATGCTGACCTGAGTGCACACACTTACTTCTGCAACTGAGGGCTTGCGGCAAGTTCGTTACTGTAAGACTGCTGTCATGATCTACAAGTGGGTTATTAATGAAGGTTTCTGGAGCTATGGATTCTTTCGAAGACAGGCCAGTGCCATTATCAAGCCACATCAACCTGACGAGCACTCCGAATGGTTCACAGGCCTGGCAGCTTCTCTTGCCTCCACTGGTATTCTGTACTCCCTAAGAGCCTCAGAAGGGCTTGGACCAGTCTGTGGAAAAGAACTGCAGCGGATGACAAGCTCAGGGGGAAATGCCAAGGAGACGACAGTGAGCACAGCACTGCAGCTGACCATGACTTAGGGAAGAGTGAGCGCTAGCGGTCCTGCTACAGCTACAAGGCAGTGAGGTGAAAGATTATGACGTCTGATCTGGTACAGAAACATTAGTGTGGAGTTTAAAAAGATGTAGCAGTGTAGTCATTCCTGCAATGTATACCTGTGACCTACATTACAGTGGGCACTAGCTGATAAAACTCTTCACATGCCAGTTTGAAGATTTGGTAATCTGCTTAACCTGGCAATTGGATAGATAATCTGAATGATATCTTTTGATATTAGTGAGGTTGATAACTTTATATATTTTATAAACAATGAGAATTTTCTCTTAAAAGAATGGACAGCTTATTTCCTTAGCCTATAAATTCTTTGGAGCTACTTGTATAATGAAGTCTAGTTGATAATCTTGTACATGGAGTCCTGTTTATGTTAGTGACTAATGAAATTGAAAGTATTTCAAAGATAGGCATAAAAGATAAGCAAGACACAAGCTAAATTCTCACTTACTGGGCCTCCTGGGCACCATCCCCATTCCTGTCCCCGGCTCCTCCTTCCCCAGGTGGCTGGCTTCTTTCCCACTCACAATCTCAACTTCTTTCTGCATCTCTGGGTCATTTACCCATTCTAACCTTATAGCACTACATGCAATTTTCTATATTTGCTTTATCCTGTTAATATTTTATTCCATTACACACATAAGTCAGGTTATATTTTAGTGTAGTTTATCACTTCCTTCATGTTGCCTGCTGCATAGACACATGATGTAAGTGCACTATAATTTATTTATTTCTGGTTTTGTTAGTATACAAGGTTGTTATGAGTGTTCTTGTACATTTTTCTTACCCGACATGTGCAGGACTGCTTTTGGTTATATGTATATATCTACACAGACTTGCTGTCTTTTAAATTTGTTTCTACTGCCACAGATGGATGTCCATAGGTATTATGTGTAAAGCAAGGTGATAGAGAAATATGATTAGAATTTCATTTTGTTAAAAAGAAGTAACAAGGGTACAAACAGAAAACATATATATACCAAAAAGTATTGTGAATGTGTAGATTTCATTCAGGTGGAAGAAGTGATATAATCAAATCTACTTGGTTACTTTGGAAGAAGCAAATCAGATGAGGAAAGAAGAGAATGAACCTACGTTTTACACATCTGTTGTGGTTTGTGTAAAGGCGTCACCCCGCAAAGCCTCATGCAGTCATGGGCAGCTTCTGGAGTTTGTGATTGATTAATGTGGGTGTGGATGTTGCACCTGCCCTGGGGAAGGTAATCTGCATTATAGTGTAAGTAGGGAGAAAGGCTAGCTAGCTGCCTGAGCTGCTGCCACTCCTTTTGCTCCTGTTCTTTGCTGTTGTCATGAAAGCCTGCTCTATACCATGTGTCGCTCTGCATTGGAACCAGCCAAGTAAAGACTGAAACCTTCAGTAACTATGAGCTAAATAAACCTTTCCTTTCTTCATTTTGAGTGTCAGGTACTTGTCCCAGCAAAGAGAGAGGAGAAACTGAGAGAACCTCTCTATACTAACTTGATGAAACAAGAATTTATTGCTTCTGTAAACTTAAAAATAGAATTAAAAGGACAAAAACCTATCAACACTGCTATAAAATTCTGGTATAATTCTAGAAGCCCATTTTAAAGTCGAATTGTCTAACTTCCCTGTATTACTTTACCACAGCTGGACTATCACATGCTTAGCAAAATAAATCATCATTATCAAAATTTACTCTAAACAAAAATCAACTGATAATGATCTCCATAATTCTGAGCTTATCATTTTCCCTAGATAATGTTTATGTTTACTGAAACTATGGCTGCTACTCTATAAACTCTTTGGAAGAGGATCGGAATAATTTCCCTCAATAGTAAATCTGTGCAATGCTAACGAGATAAGAATACTAGGCTGCCAGGAAAACAGTGAAACCAAATACATGGGAGTGAGCATTTCTCTCATTCCATAAGGTGAATGGAAAGCACAGGACTTATGATGAGCAAAAGCCACTTTTTCAATTGTACAAATTGAGCTGCTAGTAAAGTTAGGCAAAGGAGAAGTAGAACAACCAGAAGTCAACAATACCTGTTTCCTGTACTATTTTCTCGGTGGTGGCCTGAGGGAGGCAAGGAGATTCTTCCGTATCATGTTCACAGTTTGCCGGAGAAGAGAGTGCAGTGTCTCCCCAGACAGAGGAGAAAGGCTCCTCTTCCGGGTGTGGTTGCTCTTCTTGCACCTCAGCTATGTGGTCAGCCGAGAAGGGTGTGGGGCTAGCCACTGGCTTGAGGGGTGGAACACCAGAATCTGACTCTGGGGAAATTCTCAGGCCCTTTGGTAGGAATGATTTGGTAACATGCATGTGGTTACAGAAACTGTCTGAAGGCTGTTGATATAAGAGATTATAAAGGAGGTTATGCAAGTTCTCTACAATACTTACTTTGAAATAAAAAAGACTTTTTTTTAGTGAATCCTCATGAAAAGAAATTTTGTCTGTCAGTTTACCAACCAGGATACATAGTTCATAACACTTCATCATATAAACAAAGCTAACACAGATACCCAAGATACATAAAAACCACTGCTTATCTAATCAATCACTATTTCCCATTATATAAAAAACAATGGCTGATTATCAAAAGCACCATCATGAAATATGACAGTATGGATAATGCTCTTGGCTAGAATGCTGAAGGAGTAGAAAAAATATTTGAATTACAACAATATATCAAGTTGCATATTCAGAAGACAAAGATATGAATTTCTCTAGTTGTTTCCATCTAGGGCATAGATTCTGTTTGTAAAATAACCATTATTTCCAGTAAACTACCGCAAAATTAATACCACCCAATACAGGCTTGAAAACAGTCACGGGCTCTCACCTTTCGCTCCAGACTGTCTTCTCCATCTGTGGAGCTGACGCTGTCATACAGCCTCGTCCTGGTGGGCCTCTGGCGCCGGTTCTTCACAGAGAGCTGGGCACGAGTTTTCAGTGCTTTGGAATCTAGGCGCTCTGTCTCTGGAACTGCTTCATTCAAGTCTATGATAAAAACATGACAATAAACAAAACAGAGAAAGTTTTGGAGAGGACTGATAAAAGGACAAACACTGATAACAACATCTCTAACATCAGGAAACAGATGACAACCATGATAGCCTGATACACAGCAGGTAACAAATCAGTGGAATTTAGAGCAATGTACCTGGTCTAGAAGAATAAAACAATGCTAAAGATGATCAACATAACAACAAAAGTTCACGTCCAAGGAGCATAAAAGCTTTCTGCAAAATAATTATAAAAAATATGACTTCATTTGCTTATGAGTACATACACCAGGATGGCTCCTGACCACAGATAAGAGGGAAGATGGACCAACGTGGGAAGATCTCAGATCATTCGAAAGAGGATGGATAAGGAAAGTTTACCCAGAAATACACCTATGTGTGTGTTGAAGAAAAGTATGTTCTGCTTGCATTTATTTGCATATGTAATCAAGCCTTAGAAATAAAGCAGTTAATGACTGGGAACAGGACACAGAGGTGTAACACAGGGCTTGCCCAGAAGGCACAAGGCCTTGCATTTGAACTGCTGTACTGACTAAAAGAAAAACTGGTTATCTCTTCACAGTGTCAGTCATTAAGTGAAGCCATGTTTAAAAATTATTAAGTATTTCTAGGTTTACATTATTAAAAATATGGAAATCACATTTCAGAAAACTAGAGTGTACTGTATTAATTAAATGAAGTACTTTCTCACAATGTCATTAGCTTAGGCCTTCTTTTTTGGTAGCACTGTATTCTAAATATGTTAAAAATCAAAACATGAAAGCATTTTAAATTGTGCCTCTTTTATTTATGAGACCAAGCACTTGTCCAAAGGTGCCAAGAAATAAAATTAAATATAATTTTGCCCAGGAGATACAGCTGCTGAATGACAATATTTACAGAAAGTTTGACTTTTTATTTTCTATACTTTAATGAGTAATGAATATTCAGAAAAGTCAGAACACTCAAGTATGTATGCAGAACTAGATACTTTCTAATTAGTCTCTTTACTTTTTTATGCCAAAGGAGGAAAAATAATCTCCTCCATCACTTTAATTTCCTCCTAATAAAATCTGTATTTGCAGCCGCCCGTTAAGAGTTCATTAGTCGTGATAATTGAGACAAAGTCTGTTTACATACAGAACGCAGAATGCCACAGAGATGGAAATAATAACATATCAGAAACGCTGCAGTGAGACATGCTGGCGCCTTTGCTGTCTCATGTCTGGTCGCATGCTCCACAGCACAACCTCTGCCATGTATGCCCCCTCATTTGTCCTCCATGACAACCCCTGAGAAACACAGTGAGTATGCGTTTTTTCCCTCTCCAGAAGCTCAAAAAACTCGGGTAGACTTGCCCTCACTTACACAGCTAGCTGATGGTCTGTCACGCTTATTCTACTGGGTTGACTCCTGGGCTACCAGGCTGTTCACTCCTGTTTAGCTAGTTTTAAAAAAGCTACTATTACAGTATTTTAATGCCATTATGAGTCAGTGTTTTAGATTATAAAACTATACATGCCTTGACTAGTCTAAAAATTCAGATCTCCAAAAGGTTACTCATGAATATTGTCATTAAACTTCCATATGTTAGGTTTATTGGAGAACATGGAAAAAGAAGCTGTTTTGGAAACTATACAACAAACTGCTTTGTTTGACATAAGATGACTTATGTCTGGATGGCTTAATAATAATTTTGGTTACTCAGTTCCAAAAAGAGTGAAAGAAGATGATTTCAGTTTTGTCAACATGCTTCCCTTCCTGAACCATGAGGAGCCAGCACAGCAGCTCATATCCAGGACTAGAGCAGCTACTCCATTACTGAGAACTGAACAGATAAAGCAGGAGAAATGAGAGGGGCTTTACTAGCAGGGCTTAAGGGTTCAGAGAATTTATTCTGACTCCTGGGTCCATTACTACTAGTAATCAGTCTGGTCTTGCTGTCAGACAACCTCAACATACAATATGATACATGTGCTCTAACATCAGCTAACTGGGTGCAAACTACTTGCATATACACCTGAAATTCTGTCTATTAAAGATGGAGTCTGCTGGACTGTGAAAAGTAGTGTCTTTAAACCACTTCTCACGTGGCTAACAACATACTGTATGTAATTAACAGTTACTGAGGGTCTCAAAGCAAATATAAACACTTTTATAGCAGTGATTATAGACTATGAACCAGTAATTTATATTCCAATCTGGAATTTTCTTTTTTTCCAGTATCAGAAAGCAAACTCAGGACCAGGCAGATGGTTGTGTCACTGAGTTATATCTGCAGCCCAAAAATCTGTTTTTAAAAACAACCAAAAAAAAAAAAAAAAAAACAACCAAAAAAAAAAAAAAAAAAGGAGTAGTGCTGAGAAATTTCCACTTTCACAGCACTTAGGCTAGGAAAAACTGGGAAGAGAAGGAACACTGTCTTTTAGAACACCTGTGAAGGACAAGCAAGGGAACCAACACAACTGACTGGAGGAGGCCTATGCCTGAGAAGACTCCCTAAAGAGGCATTCTGAAACAGGGAGAGGTACTCACACTGTGAGGGCAAAAATTAATCTGAAAGACAGCACACAGATGGAAGCAAATATCTAGATTGGTGAAACTGGGGTGGGGGTTGGGGGTGCGTGGAGCGGTGGTGGGGAATAGCCATCAAGAGATCCCCAGATAGCCGGTGGGACCAAAGTAGTGCTCAGAGAGTAGACTTCTGGGATAGTCTCTGTGATTGAGGACTTTGCTCCAAACACTGAGGAATACTACATCCCTGTAGCATCTGTTCTGTCACCCACTGCAAGTAAGAAACACCTTCACCCAACACGGAACATAGACATAAAAGTCCTCAATAACACACCGCAAACAGAATGCAGCAATTCATTAAAAGGATCATTCACTGATACCATGTGGGTTTTATCCCAAGGTTGCAAGGATGGTTCAACATATGCAAATTAACAGATCGACATAAACAAAGGCACAGAAAAAAAATACACATGGTTCCAAAAACAGGTGCCAAAAAAAAAAAAAAAGCCCTAGACAAAATCCAACACCCATTCATGAGAAAAACACTGAAAAAAATAGGCACAGAAGGACCAAACAAGTAATAACAATTGTATAGGCAAAAACTAAAAGCTTGGCCTCTAAAAACAGGAACAAGACAAGAGCACCCACTAGCACCACTCCTATCCAACACAGGCGATACTTGAAACATCACCCAGAGCAATCAGACCAAGAAAGAAATAAAAGAGGTGAGTATAGGAAAGAAGTCAAATTATCATTACTTGCAGATGGTATGTTCTACATAGAAGGCCTAAAAACTTCACCCAAAGACTCCTAGAATTAGTAACGAAATTCAGCAATGTAGCAGGATACAGAATCAGTACACAGGGCCAGGGATATAGCTCAGTGGCACTGCATATGCCTGACAAGTGTGAGGTCCTAAGTTTGATTCCTGGTTCAGAAAAAAAATTCAGCACACAAAAACCAATCATATTACTGTATACTAATAATAAACTGAGAAAGGAATTATGGAATCAATACCATTTACAGTAGCATTAAGAAAAGTTAAAGACTTAGGAATTAACCTAAATAAGGAAGTGAAAGATCTCCAACCTGAAAACTATAGTACTCATAAAAAGGAGTTTAAAGAGATGGAGGGATAGGGATTTAGCTCAGCGGCAGAATGCTTGCCTAGATACTCCTAGAAAGCTGGAAACTCTGGGTTTGGTCCTCAGCACCAAGGCCAAAAAAATTAAACTCAACTAAAACTGAATTAATAGATACAACTCAACTAAAGAGGTAGAAAGTAGGGGCTGGGGAGATGGCTCAGTGGAATAAGCGCTTCCCTGGCAAGTGCAAGGGCCTGAGTTCAATCCCTGGTTCCGAAAAAAAAAGAGGTAGAAAGATATCCCATTTGTAGACAGAACAAATACTGTCAAAACTGGTGGTTATGGCGTGTGTCTAGATGCCCCCAAAGCCTCATGCAGTCATCGACGTGTTCTTCGGGGGGCTGGACCGGAGTGCATGATGCAGGGATGAAGTGTGTGGTGTAGGATGGAGGGTGTGTGATCACTACACAGAGGCCCACGGACGGGCTGGCACAGTTCTGGGAGCAGACAAGGGGAAGCCTGCCCTGGGTGTGAGTGCTACCAGCCCTGACGTGGGTACCTGGGAGAACACAGGGGACAGAACAGGCTGGCACTGCCTTTCTCTTCTGTTCACTGCTGCACCGCTGGCTGCTAAGTCACCTGCCTTATAGCCAGCCACCTGTGATCTGAAGCCTCTGCAAACTGTGAGTTAGAAGAAACTTTTCCTCCTTTAACTTCAGGGGCTGGGTATTTTGTCTCCACAATGAGAAAAGTAAGACAATGGCCCAAACTGATACACAGCATTAATACAATCCAAATCAAAATACCTTCAGCGTTCCTCAGAAAGCTAGAGAAAACAATCCTGAAGTTCACGTAGAACCAGAAGAGACCCAGAATAGCAAAAGCAGTTTTAGACAGGAAGAACAGAGTGAGAGGCTTCACAATACCCAATCTGCGAGTTACTCTTCTACAAGGCTATCATAATAAAAATGGCATAGCATCAGAACAAAGACAGACATGTAGATCAGTGGAAAGGAACTGAGCCTGCAGAAACAACCCCACATACACCTCACTATTTGACAATGGGGCCAAAAACATGCTAGTGGAAAGATAGCCTCTGTAGCAAACGGTGCTAGGAAAATTTGACATTGGTATACAGAAGATTAAAGCTAGACCTGCATCTTTTATCATGTGTTAAATTATCTTTTGACACCTCATTTTATTCAGAAAGCAGATAATTCTGATCACAGGTGGTCCAGGAACTCTCAAATACTGAATCCAGTATAATCAGATGTTAGACATTCAAACATCATAGCCAGTGATGCCACGCTTGCCTATGATCTCTCCAATATAAAACTACATCCATACTTCAGTGGCCACCAAGCCATTCAGCACAGCTTCCTTTACTGTGAGCTGTTTGAAGCTACCAGTTGGAGCACTATGGACTATTTTTTCAGGCTCTGAACAGCTGCAGGGATCTCAGCAGGGGTTGGAAGAACCAGCTCAACCTTGGCATAATGCCAAAATGTGGCCAGTCAGGGCTTCCAGTAAGTCATGGCAGCAATCATTAGCACCAGGGCCTTCTCCACGAGGTTATGGATGAACTGGGCTATGGTTCTAGGGTGGAAGAGCCAGTGCCTCATGTGTTAAATTAAAATCAATATGGATCAAAGATTTAAATAATAGAAATACTTAACCTATTTTAAAGATAAACTAGGTAAAATTCTTAAAGTCATAGGTATAGACAAGGAGGTCAATAAAAGTCAAAAGCTCCTACACAGGAAAGGAGACCACCAACAGAACGGAAGCACGCTGCCAGCCACACCTTGGGTAGAGGGCTCACTCTGCACGTTCCAATTTTAATATGTGCTGCCAAAGTGAGCACAGCTAATCTCAGTAACATCAGAACAACTACAAAAATTCAGGCCTCCCCAAAATAAAAGACCTGATCAAAAAACAAGCAAGTGAAATGAATATACACACTCAGAGAAAATACAAAGGGCCAATAAACACATGAAAAAAGTTCCACTTCAACGTCCCTTAGAGAAGTACAGGTTAAAATGTTAAGATTCCACCTTACACCAGAAAAATGGCAGTTGGCAATTAGGATATGAAAACACATGTGCTGACATGGTTCCTGTGAAGCAGGAACCCCCCGGACTGCTGGCGGGGACATAAAGTGGTACAGTTGTGGCAATCAGTACAAAGGTGCCTTACAAGCTAAAAACAGAAATTCCACCTGAGCCATCTATCCCCTTATAGATATCATCACAAAAGAATAAAGATACCATATTATAGTGATACATGTATTCCAATGTTTATAGCTGTGCAATTCATAATGGCTAACCTTGGAAGCAATCCATATATCCACTAACAGAAAAATACATAACAAAAATACGGTTAAGTATATATAATGGAACACTACTTAGCTATCAAGGAGAAATTCAAGACATTTGTGCAAAACTAGATGCACCTTGAAAACATAACGTTAGGTACAGTAAGTCGGACACATAAGCTGAAATGTCATACAGTTTCTTTCCTATGAGAAAGCCAAAGCATGAATAAAGAGCAAAGGGTCAGCCCACTTTCCAGGCCCCATGTGTCTCTCTCTTAGACAGAAGCTTTCTTACTCCCAATAAACTCTTCCTACTCTTAAAAAAAAAAGCGAACTAAAAGACTGTTAAAGATCTTTTGCCATTGGGAAGGGGACCAAGAGACCAAGGGTGAGGGTGAAGGGAATGGAGGGGGCTTTAAAAAGATATTAAGATGTTCCAGTTGCATGGAGTACCCACTACCCACAACGGACGTAATCATTTGATGTGGCAAACACTGACTTAGAATATAATAAGACTAAGAATATAATAATAATGAAGGGGGGATCTAGAGGAGGGTAGCAGGTGGGGAGGGGAACTGGAATAAAAAGAATCAAGATCTGTTAAGTACATGTGCCTGCTCTTTAGGGTAAATATATACCTCAGGCCATGCAAACATGTACCTACAAAAACATCAGAAAGGCAAGTAAAGCACAAAGAACATCTTTAGAAAGATTAGAAGATTGATGTGCACGCAGGGGGTGAATGCGCACAAGCCATAGGCTGCCCACTGCACAAACGTGATGTGCGTGACCACTGCGAACAATCTCCTTCTGCTGCACAATGTAAGAAGCATAACATGACGACCGTAAGGAGCACTGATATTCCGGCCCAACTTCATTGCGCGTAAAAGCAGCAGCCTCAAAGAAAGCCACTCACTGTGTACTACCTTGCACTCCCTAGTAAATCTGTGGGAGAGAACGGAGAGAGTTCAGGCCTAGAAGCCCAGGCTCCCCAAAACTTACAGTCACTTCTGCAGTATAAACAAGCAATCTTCTGCCTTCCTTGAATCTTCTTTTTAAATTTTATTTTCTGAACAAAAACACAGGTAAAGAGCTAACTTTGCAAACTCACAGAAGTACTGAAGTACATAGCACCAAGAGGAAAACACTGAGGGATTTTATTTGGCTTTGTGCATATCCAAGGAGTAACACACACACACACACACACACACAGAGCTGCCAGTCTTACAGATGGCCCCATAACAGGAGGACTCCACTTTTGGCTGGCTCAACGCTCCTAAGTTATGTGCGGCCTGATGCGAAGGTTGGAGGGACCAAGTTCCCTCGGTGGCATTCATCCCTACGGAGACCTAAATAGTGCGCCCCTGCCCTGAAGCCAAGACGTCAGGTCTTGCTCTCCCTCCTCCATCCCGTGCGCTTGTTCTGTTGTCCACAAGCATCATTTCCCTCCTGTCGTCTGCCTGCTTGTATTCTTCCTTTCAGTCCCCTGGCCTACCTCTGACTCTAACGCAGCTAGAAATACAAAGAAAAGCGGCCATTAGTGGATCAAAATACAGGCAGACACATTCAGAGGAGATGCACAGGGGCTAACGACAGCTGTCCTGAGTGGGGCTAACCTCAGCTGCATCGTAAGCCTAGTTTCAGTATTATTTCAGATTTGAGCCTTTGAAAGAATTTAATGGATTTGATAATAATCTAAACAGCTGTTATGAAAAATGCTCTATGAAATTAGGATGTTATATATCATATTACCCAGAGACTAATTCCCTATAGTAATGCTGTGAGTCAGTCAGGCTTTCTCTGTAGACTGACGTTATTTTTGATGTAAATGGACAGGATCAGACACAGGAGGCAAGTGAACTAGGGGAGCGGAGCCCCATAACAATGTACTCCCCTCCACATTCTCCTGTGCCTTATTCTCCTCAAAACCAGCCACACCTTGGTTGTGCAAGTGTAAACTGGAAAGCCGAGCATAAGGAAGCACTCAGTAGCATTCAAACACTTAAATGGGATCTGCATATCGTTCAGTCACTGTTAAGTTCCTAAGAGACGGACCCACTGGGATTCAGCTGAACACGTGCTGTGCTCAGGGGGTAGGTCTATGCATCTTGGAGAAGCAGTGGCACACAGTCACCCTGAGAGAAGACCTAGTCGGTCTTCCTTGAATAGAATCCACAACCAGCAGCTCTGCCAGGCAAATGAGCAATTTGCCTAACCTCTCAGAGGTCCCTCAGGATCTCAGCCACAAAACAGGAATGATAATGACACAACACAATCCACAGCATTGTTATGAAGATTAAATGCATTAATAGATCTAGCAGTGCTTGCAAGAGTGATTGCCACACAATAAGCACTCAATAGTGTCTTTATATACGGACATGAAGAGATGAGCAAGAAATTGAGTAGAGCAGGTTCTGGAATGATATGTACATTCATTTAAAGTATTTAAAAAGAAGCAACATTAAATAGATTTTCTAATGGTAAATATATATGTATGATTATATAAAAAACCTGCATAACATATTTCCTACAAGAGTGTTAGACTAGAAGATGTTGGTCAAAAGGGAGCTTAATCTTACTTGTAATGTTAAAACTTTTTATGTTATGTATTTTTTGTGTAATTTTTACATTAACATTTACTTATATATTTTGAATTAATTAAAAAAGAGAAAAACGTTCCATATATTTGGTACATTTTTCTTCAAAGACGTCTTAATTTCATTCTAGTCTGAGCAGCCCTGCTATTCGGTATTTCCAGAAGATGATGGGGGCTTATGGAACTTTGTCAGAGTCCCATAGACCATCGGCTGTCCCCACAGGACCAGGCTGTTTTTTCCTTACACCCCTAGTTGGAGCTTTTCACCTGCCCGACTTGCCACTGTACTAACGCTATATCATTTGGGCTGAATAAGTTGCTAGGGCTTGGCTTCAATTACTAATCTGCTTTAGTCCTATATAAAGAAAATGTGCAGAGTCATCTGTGATAGAGACGAAGTATCTAACTGCTACCCATGCTATCTTAGCATCTGGGTTAGGAATATACCCAGATATTCCTGGGTATACCCAGGCAACTTTCACTCTGAATTCTATTAATAGTTTCTTTATAGCTTCTTAAACGCTGCTAAATTTGTAATCCAACTAGTAGTTATGAAGTTTTCTAGGAACCTAATTTCTTACCATATCAAAACAAGTTGATAATTATTTTTAATCTTTTAATTAGATTTAAATTTACTGTGTATGAACTACATTGCATTTGCTAGCAGATGAAAGAACATTAAGGAATTTCTTTGTTCCTTTTTATTCATAAATACAGTATCAAAACTATCTGTATGGTGCTGGAGACATAATTTGATTATTTTGTGGAGTGCTTTTCCAATGTACCCAATGTCTTTAGTCCTGCATTGGTGGGAACAGCATTTCAGAAACAACTCTTTAGTAATGCTATTATAGGCAGCTAAGTTAAATAGAAATAAATACATAGTCAGTGTGGGACTAGATGTCCCTGGAAAAAATAAATGGAATAAAATGAAGAAAAAATAAAGATATCAGAATTGTGGCTGGTGGCACATCTGAAGGAATCCAGGTCCAAGATAAAGGTGGAATGGCCATGCCTATATGCTTATCCTAAGGGATAAACAACGATTTGGGATTATATTGTAAATTATACTACCTACACCATTAAGTCAAGATAGGTATAAATCACCCAGGTGGATGGGTGCCCAGAGCACCTGGACCCATCTGTTCCCTCAATGCCCCAGCTCTTCTCACGTACAGTTACTACACGACCTGCTTCCCTATCAGAACACATCAGCTAAGGAGCTATACTTACAATCCTACAGGATGACTGTAGTGTGACCCGTATTACACCCACATAACGACTTTGCTGTATCAATTACCCTGACAAAAGGCTTCAGTGTCCATCCCATCTGAGAGCCCCTTGGAAGCCCAGGCACTCTTCTGCTCCCCTTATTTCTAGTAACATCCTCCTGCTTCTTTTGGTTTTTGACTTCATTCCTTGTTGTGGGACACCACACTTGGCACATTTCACACTGAACAGGTTAACAGCTGTATTTCACCTGCATCAGTGCCACTAGAGTACCAGAAAGGTGGTGGTTGCCAGTCAGCAGAATCATGTGAGGAGTCCTAAATTCAATCAAATATAATTCCAATCTCTTATAGGAGTGCTAGATTTTGATAATATGCAAGATAGAGAACTTAGATTTATATGATAAAGGATCAAATATCTCATGATTCTTTCAATATAACCCATCTTGGAAATCTCACAGAAAAGAGATGTGTATAGCCTAAAAGCCAAAAATATAAAAATGTCTTCTCAAACCCTAATTGTTGGTCCTATGGACTTCTGAAGTAGAATGGTCAAGTCACATAGAGTTTGGGTCTTGGGAAGTGGGATTTGTAAATTTCTTCTAGATGGTGGACAGCCTTCAATGTAGCAACAATAAACAAGTGTTTTCATTCAGAGTGCCTTGAACAGCTGAATCAGCTTCTCTGCACAAATCTCTAGCTATCATGCTGAGCAGAACCTGCCCCCTTCATACACAATAGCTTTTTTGATTAGGACAGGAAGTATTCGAAGTTACCTGAGATGGGAGCTGTTTTCCTAGATGTAAAGTATGTGTCTCTCAAAGATTTGGTTATACATGGGAAGATTTGATTATAAACAGCATTAGAAAATTTAAGAAATTTTAGGGCTCCCAATTCTTATAAGGAAATATACTTGCAATAGATACGTGAAGCTCTTAAGTGCTTGATAAGACTAATAGTCTGCTAATAATAGTACTTAAAATGAAATCAAGGAACAAATTTATAAGGCATTTTTAAATGCTTGTCGGTGATTACCCCAGTTTGTAAATAGGAAATATGATTTAAAAGTCTCTTACAGTGACTTACAAATCAAAATTTAAAACTTAAAGAACTAGGTTTTTGATAGGGTAAGTATAGTAAACAAACATGACTTTAAAATCAAAATATAGGGCCAGGGAGATAGCTCAGTAGGATAAGCACTTTTCTGGCAAGTACAAGGTCCTGAGTTCAGTCCCTGGTACCTCAAAAAAA